>JBBPFJ010000121.1:0-229522 GCA_037975025.1 Excoecaria agallocha
CCATCTAGCCTAATTTTTCTTGTGTAACACATCTAATAACATCTAAAAAACGTGCATTTGTTATCTAAAATCAAACATACACACACAAAATGGTTCCCATACCTTTAAATGCTCCTTTAATCTCTTCCTCTTTTTGGCTATCTTCTTCTTCTTCATAGCATCATTCACACCCATAATTACCTATATAGCTCAAAAATCTTAATCCATATTACATATGTGAAGTTATTGAATTAAAAGAGGAAGGATTTTTACCTTAAAATAAACAAACCCTAATTTCTCTCTACATCTTCTTTGAGCAACTAAAAGAATAAAATTTTTGAAGGAAAGAGTTTGAAGAAATGGGTAGAAATTTTTGAGTTTTAGAACCCTTTTTTAGCTCGCAATATATCCTTTCTTTTATACTCATGAGATCTCTTCACTTCTCATGAGATCTCTTAAGAATTCTAAAGTGGCTATATGTCACTTTCCTGTTGGTTATCCTTTGTGCTTTGCATTTCACTCCCTCATCTTTCTTTATTTTCTAGTTTTACCACAATTTTTTTACTTTGTCTTTTCAATTAAGTCCTTAATGTCACATTCTTTCTAATTTACACACTTATATCTTAGTGTAAAATTACCATTTTGTCCTTACTCTTTTAATTTAAATCCTTTCGTGTCTTTTCCTACATTTCCAATATACATTTCCTCGCATTACCTCAATTATATACCTCAAACATACTCGATTACTCCTAGGGTGAAATGTGGGGCCTTACAGGTATATATATATATATATATATATATATATATATATATATATATGCTTGCCCAGCTCATATTATTATAAGTTGGGACCTAGAGAAAATTGTTCGCTAAGAGAGGGGGGGTAAAATGATATTTTAATGCTAAGTCCAGTATGTGCATAATTAAGAGAGGATAGGGTGTAAGGGGGACTCAATTGAAATAAGAAAGTGTAATTTTTGTGATGAGAACAAGAATTAAAGGGAAGTTAAGGGGCTAAATGCAAGTTATTTGGGTCAACAAAAGGGACCAATGGGAGAGTGATATTTAGCCACTCTAGACCCTTCATAAAACTTAAAGAAAACTAAGGGATTTCAAGAGGGAGTGGCCAGCCATTCAAGGGCAGAAACTCAGCCATTCCACTCCCTAAATAATCCTTAAATAAACCCTAAAGAAAAGTGGCTTTTACTTGAGAGGAGAGAGAGTTTAGGGTAAGAGTGCTAAGGTATAAGCTCTCTTTTCTTCTCTTTTACCTTGATTACTATGATGGAAAGATATATATATATATATATATATGTGTGTGTGTGTGTGTGTGTGTGTGTGTGTGTGTGATTTTCTGTGTAGAAGGATAATTAAGTAGGAGAAAGGGAAAAGAAGTGCAAAAAGAGTAAAAGGAGTGTTATTTTGGGTTAAAAAGGTATGTAAACATTTCATAAGTTTGATTGTATATGATTAAGTTTTTGACATGAGAAATGAGTTATTTGGTGTTAAAACAAAGATTTAACATGGAAATTAAGTTCATAAATTCTTGGAAACCGAATTAGACAAGTTATTGTTGAAATCACAAAATCTGCCTTAGGACTCAACTAACCAACCCGGACTATTTTGGCTATAACATGAGCTAAAGGAACTTAAATTGAGTAATTATTGTTGGAATAAAAACTAGACTCAGAGACCTTGAATTCATATGAAGAAGTTGAAAAATCACTCCCCTTATAACATAATGAAAATTAAGCTTGAACTTTGACTATGTCTGCTGCCCTGTCAATATAAGCAGTCTGTGTTGTGTTGTGAATATTTAAAGATTTACAGGTCTAAATGGAGTGATATTTAATGTTTTAGAAACTAGAGTTACAAGGTAACAACTTTGTAGAAGGCCACTTTAGCTGAAAATGTCATTTTCTAAGTTAAAAAAAGCATGCAAGTTCAACCTGAGAATCTGCCTTTAGAATTTTTAGAGTTAAATGAACCTCAGAGTCAACACTTAAATCAGTGCTGACCATACTCCCAGTCCAGAATCGAATGTGCACTTATCTTATAGTCAGTACCAAATCAGTAATGATCGTGGCCCTCCCCTATTTTCTTCTAAACTTACCTTTTTGCCCCAAATTATTTTTTAAGCTCACCCAAGCCTCCCTAAATGTTTTTAAAACCTTTAAAAATAAAATTAAAGATATTTTGCACCATTATATATGTAATTAGCATATTAAGATTACGAAAAGATAGTTATGCAATTGCAAATATGATTATACAATGATGATGATACTACACTGTTATAATTATTCTGAGCATTTACATGTCTAATAATGCAATTTGATGAATTGTATATAATGAGAGGAATGATATGTAAAATGATTAGTGCCTGCACATAGAACTTGGTGGTGGATAAATAAGCATGCCTATAGGGTTATAGATGCAACTGCCATAGTTTTTACCCCATTTAGGTCTATAGTATGTTCCCATTGGAACCACAGTCATGACCCATATGGGTGCACCTGTTTAATACCTATGGGTATTTATATTGTACAACAGTCATTATCCACTCCTACAAAACTTAGGTAGGCATTCACAGGGCATGATAAATAGTAAATATTTGATGTTGAATAATGATATGCTATATGTGTGTGTGTGTGACTGGCTTTGTACTACAAATCAAATATACAATGATATTTATAACTGATTGTGGCATATTGTTAAACAACATAAATGCGTGTGCGTGGGAATGATGACCACTGTGAATGACTATTCTCATATTTATTGTTCTCCACTAAGCTGTATAGCTTAGCACGGATGTTTATTCGTGTAGGTACCCAAGAGAGGCCTTTCCAGCAGGGACAAAGCCAACATCAGCTTAGAGAAAGCAAAGTAGGAAGATGATAATGTTTTGGGCTATGTTTTGTTATTGTAAATTTTACATGTAAGTTTTTCTAAAAAGAAATGTACTATAAAGGAATAATGTAAAAGGGAAAACATTATTATAGCTATGATCACTACAAAAAAATTGAAATTTAGCAACAGAAATTAGCAACAGAAAATGTCAATTTTCCATTGCTAATCAAAAATAGCAACGGAAATTTCGGTTGCTAATTTGGCGGTTGCTAAATTTAGCAACGGAATATTTAGCAACGAAAATTGAATTCCGTTGCTAACCTCAACAATGCAAGATTCGGTAAATTGGTCAATTTTAGCAACGGAATAAAAATTTCCGTTGCTAAATTTAGCAATGGAATTTAGATTTCGTTGCTATTTTAGCAACGAAAACCATTTTCCGTTGCTATTTTAGCATAAATTCACCCATAAGTAATAAAATTGACGACGGTCCCATCCATCGCTAAAAATTATTATAACTTTTTAATTATTAATGCCATTATTAGATTAAGCTTGGAATTCTATAAATAAGAGCATTCCATCGCAATGCTAAACAGAAAACAACAACACATTATACAAAGAGATAAAAATTGAACAGGAAAGAGACACAACTGAAAGATTAAGTTAACAAAATCATCTGAAAGAATGCAAGGTCAAATATTATAATGCAGGATGAAAGTGTCTTGTCGTTCTTAAATTAATATGACTTGTTTCATGATACTTCCTAACCAGAACAACTCAGCACCCATGAGCCTTCTAATCTTCCAAAATCAAAGAAAAGAGTTAAAACTGGAGCTTTACAATAAAAATTATAATCTTCAGTAAACATATAGTTATTAAAAAAAACTCAAATAACATATAACTCTCAATTGCAAATTGGGCAAAGAGCTAAATCCTAAAAATTCCTAAAAATCCTAAAATTGTAATCTTAACACATGACATAGTGTAATATAATACTTGTAAGATCCATTATTCCACGTACATGGTATATAATATATAATTTAACATTGGGTTTATATAATACTGTAAATATTAGACATGTTAATTTTTATCTCTGATCTGAAATCTAATCTGAAACTTAATGGCAATCCAAACTAACAACAATAATAATTATCTAATGTAGAATATGAAGCATGAATTCAGTAGGAAGCATGAAGGGATTTTAAATGATTAAACATGACATCAACTATCAAAAAGGAATGCTTACTAAAGTAGTAAGTGGGACCTGAACAAATTCAACTCAAGTAAGACAACCAAGTGTATATGACCTCTTAGCCACTAAACATAACTGATAGGACAATTTATCTGCACAATATAGTACTAAAAATCACTCATTCCTTAACATTACAAGAAGAGCAACAAAAAAAATGAATTTCTAGAACAAACCCGTTATAAAAACAAGTAATGCTACCTTAAGTTTTTGATACTTTGTTGTCACAATCCCTATAGTTGAAAATCACTATTCCAGTTGCCAACCTAGACAAGTATATGCAGCAATTAACCAGCCAGGAAGCCAACAACTAAACGATAGAACAATGCATCTCCAATAGCTGTATTCCATATGAGAATAAACAATAACTACACTAATTGCTGAGTTTACTTTGTTAATTTTGAATTCTAGTTTCAACAAAATTGTTATCCATCCACTCAGCTTGCATTTTCTGAATGATCGTAACTGGGTTTCAAATAAATAGAGGCAAATGAATTTCATAATTTACTTTGTAGATTGCTGTTTTTGCTAAATCATCACTTGAAATTCATCTCTTTGTGAATGAATAGAGCATTATTAAGATAAAACTTAATAGAGCATTATTAAGTTTTAGTTTTATCATTATGCTTCATATTCAAATCTTTTTTTCTTTCTAAATATTTTCAAAAGAAACAAAATAGTCATCTTCAAGAGAACATTCTAGTTAAAACTAATTGAAAGATTTTAAATTTAAATTCCATTATTTTTGTTTCAATTATCGAAAAAAATAGTATAATGATAAAACTAAAACTTAATGTATCCAAATGATTGCTAAAGAAGTAGGAAACTACTATTTGTTATGGGTGGATAATGTTTACATTCGCAGTAATTACATTGGTGAGGAAAATCACATAAGAGACAATTTATCATAACAAACTCTAATCTTTGGAACGTTGCAAACTAGACTATAGACTAGCACATATGTTAAGAAATTCCTTTGTTCCACTTCAAGTGTCCACAGCCTTTTCACATGGATTAAAAAAATGATTAATCACCATCAACTTTTTAAAATACTTGTTACAATTTACTAAAACATCATTCTAACAATTCTTTAAATTACTATTTTTTACTTGTATCATTTTCAGTGTTAATATAAGAATAAAATAGAAAAATATATAATTAATACCCTCTTCAAGTTTAAAAGAGAAATTTGAAGTGGAATGGAGGAGACTACACTCAAACAACTTAATTTATAGTTTAACGAGATTTATGTACTCGTAGGTCTAAACAACTTAATTCTTCGTCATTTTCAGTGTTAATTATACGCTTCCAACAATCAATTGCAGCAAAAATAGTTTAAGCAAGTAAACGAACCATCTCAAAGTTACCAATTCCAGATCTGAAGTTTTTACGCTTCACAACAAATTCACCCCATCTCAATAAACAATTGTAATCTTTGAAAAGGTTAAGAGTATGATAATTTCCCCATTGATCATTCCTACGCCGGTCCCAAAGGATGTAAGTAGGGAAAATCAATCACAGATACTAAGGTATGATGCACAAAACTAGAAAACTCCATCTCACAAACAATTCATAAGCCCAATAGCCCCGATCATAGCTCAAAAGAATAAAAGACCGTTAATTTAAGTTTGAGCTCAAATATGGCAGTAAAAAGAAGAAGAAACGAACCCTAATCGAGAAGAGCTTGTTGTAGCTGCAGCATCAAAGTGAACAGATGTTGGGTATGATAAAGAGTGAGGCAAACACTTACCTGAAATTTTCCTTAGGCTCGTCGGACCGGTCGCCGGAGACTCGCCGAAAAGTGCATTGAAGCTGTCCACTTGAAGATCTAGGCCCGGGGATTCCACGATGGGTGGTCATGCGTCCAACGGCCACCAGAGTTGACTAGGATCTAACAAAAACTGCCGACAATCCCTCTCTCCGATCTACTTGCTGTCGGTGAGAGAGGAGAAGCGACGGACACTGGAGGCATCGTCTCAACCTCAGGATCCCACCGGTGCCATCAGTCTCCTCGATCGCCGTTGAGGTCACCGGAAAGAAGGGGGAGGAAGCTATGGTGGTGATGGGGGAACCGGAAGGAATCAAGCCACCGAAGGAAGATGGCACCAGCAAAAGTGACCGGAGGACAGTGGCGGTGGCAATCCAAGTCTCCTCGCCGACATCGCACGCGGCAGTGGTTAGACGGCGGTGCCATTACCTCCCTTCCTTTTCCCGTTCCCGATCAGCTCTCACCCTCCTCTCTCTTCTATTTTTTTTCTTTTCTAACCACACACACACTTAACTTTTTAAATCCCACTTTTCTTTTCTTCTTTTTGTTATATATATATAATTATTAAAATCTCTACCATTATTATTAGAATATCTGTTATTATTATTATTATTATCTATTTATATTAAAATAATAAATTATATTAAAAATAGGACTGTGTTGTGGCAATTTATGGGACTCGTGTGCTTGGATCCTTAAAAGAAGAAGACGCAGTTCGTTTTCATTATTTTCTTACAAATTGTACTAATTAGTGGATGTTGGATATTTAACAAATTGAAATATCTCTTGAGCCATACAAAGAAGTAAGATCCATTTATTTGATTTTTAACGTGGTGGGAGTCCAAAAAGAATTTAAAGAGATTTTAAACCGTTTGGATACTTTCATATCCATAATACAATTATATCAGTCAAAAGGAATGAAAAGGTCCCGTATTTTTATGAATAGATAAGGATTCTGATTTTATGCCATATAATATTCTTAAATAATTTAAATGAAAGTGAAAGGAATGGAACTCATAAAAATACAGAGACAATACAAATAAATCAATAAAAAGAATAAATGAGAGCTGGGGTTGATTTTTAGATTAAAAAAATAATATAGATGTTATAAGGGCAAATTATAAACTAGCAACCAAAATAGCAACGGAATTTAAAATCCGTTGCTATTTAGCAACGGAATTTAGATTCCGTTGCTAAATTTTGTTAAAATATTTTTCCCATATTTTGGAACAACCGTTGCTATTTTAGCAACAGAATATAAATTCGGTTGCTATTTAGCAACAGAATTCTATTTCATAGCAACCAAAAAAATTCCGTTGCTATTTTAGCAACCAAAATAAATTCGGTTGCTATTTAGCAACGGAATTCTATTTCATAGCAACCGAAAAAAATTTCGTTGCTATTTTAGCAACCAAAAATTAATTTGGTTGCTATTTAGCAACTGAAATATATTTCGGTTGCTATTTTAGCAATCGAAAATAAATTCCGTTGCTATTTAGCAACCGAATTATCTTTTAGCAACGGAAATTAAATTTAGCAACGGAAAAAGAATTCCGTTGCTATTTTTCGTTCCAATTTTTTTCCACCATCTATTGGCGCCTTAATTAGCAACGGAATAGTGATTCCGTTGCCAATTTTCGTTGCTGAATTTTTGCGCCAAAAATTCCCTCCACTTTTAGCAACGAAAGATAACCAAAAATTTTTCCGTTACTAAATCTACAAAGTTTAACCAATTTTAGATTGACTTTTCGTTGATAATTTAGCAACGAAATCATTTTCGTTGCTATTTTTAGATTTTCTTGTAGTGGATATCTATGGAAACCTACCCTATATATATGTATAGTCTATTTTTATGTATGAAATTGATTATGAATCACAGATAATTATATTATATATTAACAAATGAAATATAATATGCATTGTTATATGAAAGATGATGCTCTAACTAATAGGAACTAGGAAAGTATTAGATTAGTCTTTATAGTCACGTCATTGAATCTTTCTATATAAGTTTACAAAGGTTCACCTTTTTCCTGTTGAACTTGGTTTAGGTCGGCCGAAACTTTTGTAGGCCGAATAGATGCTAGAAACTATAAATATATTGCTAAACCGTTTGGAATTTTCCACAAAGTGCTCTGGTAAGTTTTTGAACCATATTTGGGTAGACTTTGTGTGAGTTTGGGGAAAAATCTTGCATAAGATGGCATTTTCAGTGGCATGGACTAGCATAGTCTGGTGGAATTGGTCCAGGTGAGCTGGGGGGCCTGTGTTGCCATTGTATTTGGGCAGGCTAGGTAATCGAATTTTTGGGAAGGGGCCACTAGAATTTCTCTAGACAGAGGGATCGGAAGCTACCCTGGTACCACAAGGTATTTTTATTTTGATACTTCTGCATTCTTTCTTCGAAAAGCATTTCTAATTGTTCAGTCATTAGAGTTATCGTCGATCTTGGGGCTAACGAACTGAGCAGAGGTAATGGAGCAGGTGTCGAGGTCGGTAGGGGTGCCTGAGCTGCCATGGTGGATAGGGCTTTGAGGAAAGCTTGGGCAATTTGTGGTGTGAAGCCGAGTATGGGCAGAACGAATGTGGCAGGTTGGGCTACCAGCGTAATGGCTGGGTTTTATGGGAAAAGCTATTGAATAGGCGGAAGTTGATGTTGATTCTGCTCAGGTTGGTTTTTTGGTAAGGTAGGGATGGCGCTCCAATCGAGAAAGACGTCTATTATTCAAACATGCTCACCATACCAAATAATGACTGTTTGAAAATTTCAGGCTGCTGGTCGGCGAGAGTTACCTGAAAACACAAAACAGTGGTGGGATTCCGATTGAGGAAACTCCGATGATTAAGTTAGAAACTATAGGAAAAAAGAATAATATCTGAAAGAGAGAAAAAAAACCTTACTGTTTATATAGAGACAAGTGACAGAGTTTGAACTCATTTTCGAATCCTAGTTAGGAAGAGATTCATTCTTCCTAAATTAAAGGACCGGATAAGGAAGGTTGGTCTTTTTATTCTATTGGAGTTAGAATTGTAAAAGGATTCTGATACCGTTTGAAGTAATAGAGATACTATCATTGAATGCCGGACTTTTGAGCTCGGTTACAAGCTACTTTAGCCGGATTATTTATCCTGAATGAAATAATCGAGTATGTCCGAGCTATAATCTGTTACTAGTGTGCTTACTTCCTTTCTTCTTTGATTTCTGTCTTTTAACTCGTGAGCCATCTTAATTCCATTTAAGAGGACATCCATGAAGAAAAAACAGCAACCGGCAACCATGAAGAGAGGAGAGGTAAGAAATATATGTAACTCTCTTTTTTCTTTCCTTAAAAAACATTATATTTGCATGTAGATGCATGTGTGGCTTCTTCCTTGTGCAACACGTGGATTCCAGTTTTCACCCACTTAATCAAGATTAATGTAATCTCATGATTATCCATTGATAAATACCACTTTAATTATAACTGTCTTTTTTCCTTTTGACCTCTCCAATTGTTATTTTCTTTCTTTTTTTTTTTTTTCAATTATATCCTGTCCGAAATTTTCGATTAAATCCTTTTCCATACTATTTGTTACTCCGATTCTTATATTCAAGCGTCGTTTTCCAAACCCATATATGTCAGGCCGTTACAAAAACCTTAGGTGTATAGATGTGCATCTGGCAGCATGTAATAATCCATGCCTCTAGTTTATGGATGGCATGACAACCAAAAATCAAGAGGACCAATTACTGAATAAATCTAGTATGTCATACTTAGGCTCGATAATTGTTTCTACTATATCATATAATTAAATCTGTAATTATCTTGTGTAATAATTAAAATCCATACCCAAGAGCTACAAGCTCCTCAGTTTGCTTCCTATAATCTGTATGGTGTGAAGCTGTTCTATGTATGATTGTAATGTTTTTATGTGGCGTTTATTTCGATCACATATCAATTCTAATATAATTTTGAAGTTAAAATTTTCAGATCTTAAACCAGCCTTTTGAACTTATCATTAAACTTAAAAATGATTAAAAAATTAAAAAACCACACACATATTCATTAATAGCTGCAAAATACACACGGAAATATAAAATTCACCGTTAAAAGCATACATAGCCCTCACTCTTTATTGAATATAAACATATCATAGAGTAAGATGAGTGAAATTAGGGCATCGTAATTAAATGGTCTGGAGAAGGTGAGCATCAATATCCTTGCTCATATTAATAACAAGCTCAAGCAATGAATTAGGGTGTGGAATTTGGTTCTGCATCTTCTCATATTCAAAAGTCCAATACACCAGACTT
This sequence comes from Excoecaria agallocha, assembly GCA_037975025.1. NCBI lineage: Eukaryota > Viridiplantae > Streptophyta > Magnoliopsida > Malpighiales > Euphorbiaceae > Excoecaria > Excoecaria agallocha. The sequence goes on from JBBPFJ010000121.1 coordinate 10,138, forward strand.
CCTTCTCCCTTTGGTATAGCTTGAACCGTGATTTTGAAGCTCTTGTACTCTTTTAGCAGATCTCCTTCTATCACTTTGAAGATTGTTAAAAAGTTTGCATCATCTAGTTTCTCAATTTTCTCCTTTGCAGTCCGCTGCTTCCCATCTGTTTTTATCAGCCAAATTAACCATTACTTCTTCATTTGCCTCGCATTTTAATGAACTTTACTCAAAATAAAATATATTAATAAAGCTTACCATGAGTATAATTCCAGCAGATAACACTGCCTTCCTTTCCCCAGCCTCCATCATGGAGATCAGAGCTTTGAATCTTTTCAGGGCTCATAACAGAAACATGGTGTGGCCTGCAACTGAACACATCATGGAACTTCTCTGCTGAAGATTTTATCTCTACATCAGCTTCCAATTTTCCAAACGCTGCCATTTTTTCTATTTCTGAATGAGCTGCTTCGCCTAAATTTAACTAATTATTCAGTAGCTCAAAGAACTAGCTTCGGTTTCGTTGCCTTTTTATACATGTAAACATGAGTTTAATTTAGGCAAAATAAACATTTTAGTCCCTAAATGGTTGAACTTTTGGTTGTTTAGTCTCTCTATTTTTTTTATTGTATTTTTTTAGTCAGCATTTAAATTATATATTTTTAGGTGTATTTTTTTTTTTCAGAAAATTAGTTAGCTTTCTTTCATAAAATTATGTATTTTTTTTTAGGTGTATCATATCTTTGTATTTTTAGCAATAACATACAGTTCAGTTGTTAAAAGCTTGCCATCTTTTTCAAATGATTAGATTCTATTTCTATATTTAGCCTCAAAGATGTAATTATGTAAAAAAATCCTTTTATTTTAAAAACAATCATATATATTGAATTTAAAGTCACAAATCTAACAATGTTTTAGTGCTCAACTTTTAAATTTATTGTTGATAGCATTTATGCACCCAAAAATAGCATAAATCTAATAATGTGGGTAAACGTGTTTACCTCTTGTAGCGCAGATTCCTTTAACACAAGCGGAAGCATGAGATCTTTCTTTTCACGTTATTGGCACAGGCTTTCGACTAGAAGCATGCACGCCGAGGAAAAAACAACTAACCCATAGTCTAAATGCCTTTTGGGGAGATATTGAGAAAGACGAATGGAAAGTAATATTTTTGTATAGAGAGTGTAACCTCACTTAGGTTTTTTAAACCCTTATTTATAGAGGGTATTTAAAGTTAAAACCCTAGTTTAACTCTTATTCCTATTTTAATTAGAAATCAATTATCCTAAACTAAATAGGATAATTATTAGTAAAGTCATGGGTGCATCCAGACGCTATCATCTCCCACACACACATGACAAAATGTTCTCAGTCAATGTCTTTAGTCATACTGGCAAATAGACTGTGTGACCAACATATATCAATTGTACTAGTGCTACATACTTGTTGGGGATATGCAGCATCTCGAAAGTGAAAGCAAGATCTTTCTTTTTCACATATGCTTAACTTCAGATTGTCTTCACATTTACTATTTTAACTCATGATCTCATAAAACAATTTTTGTGTTCATGATTAGGTCTCTACTCATCTCTCAATATAGGCTTAATTAGTAAATCTGCTGTCATATCTTGCATAGAAATGTACTGTAAGTTCACTTCTCCTCTTGCAACTTTATCTTTCAAGTAATGATACTTAATGTCGATATGTTTAGTCCTATTATAAAAATTTAGTTTTTTTTTATATAAGCTACCAACAATTAATTGTCATTGTAGACAGTCACTGGTTTCTGAAATAGTTATTTTTAAATGGTCCAAAAAATTTTAGCCAAACTACTTCTCGTACTGTAGCTGGGGAAGTGATAAACTCATATTCCATTGTTGATAGGGCTATACATGTTTGTTTCTTACTACTCCATGAGATGGCACATTTACCAAGCAAGAAAATGAATCTTGAAGTGAATTTTCTCTCATCCACATCTCATCCCCAATCACCATTTGTGTATCTTTTTAATCGTAGATCCTTGCCTTGATAATAGAAAGAATAGTTTGTGATACCTTTGAGGTATCTAATTATCCTCTTCACTACTTTCCAATGTATTTTTCTTTGGTTAGATTGATATATATGTACTATGCCGATTGCATAGCATATATCAAGTCTTGTACACAACATTACATATATTAGACTACCCACAGTAGCGGCATATGGAACGTTTTTCGTGCATTCCATTTCTTTTGGTGTCTCAAGATATATACTCTTGCTAAAAAACTGATTTTTGGCAATAGGGTTATCAATGGGTTTGCAATTTTACATGTTGGACTTTGTCCATGTATGTCTCTTGTGAAAGAGATAATAACCTTTTTGAATGATCTCTTTACATTTTAATTCCAAGAATGTAATCCGATTGGCCCATATCTTTCATTTCAAAGTTGGAGGATAACCAACCTTTGATTTCATTTACGTACTTTATGTCATTTTCGGCTATTATTATGCCATCTACATGCAAAGTAAAAATGACAAATTTGTCTTTAGAGCTTTTGTGATAAATATAATGGTCTTCATCAATCATGTTGAGGCCATTAAACATGGTTGTTTCATAAAATCTCAAATATCATTGTCTTGAAGACTATTTAAGACTATAAATTGATCTTTTCAATCGGCAAACCTTATGTTCACTGCTTTTTTCAATGAAACCTACATGTTGTTCTATGTAGATTTCTTCATCTAATCCTCCATTGAGAAAAACAATCTTTACATCCATGTGATGTAGCTTTGGATTTAAACTAGCCACTAAGCCCAAAATTAACCTTAAGACATAAATCTTATGATAGGTGAGAAAGTCTCCTCATAGTCAATCCCTTCCTGTTACGTAATCCTCTTTGCAACTAGTCGAGTTTTATATCTTTTGATGCTTTTATCGGCCTTTTTGCTTTACCTTAAGAATCCACTTATTTCCAATTGATTTGCATCCTTTAGGTAGATTAATCAATTTCTAAACATAGTTCAATCTCATAGATGCCATTTCTTCTTCTATCACCTTAATCTAGTTGTCTATAGCTAGGCATGAAAGAGCTTTTTGAATATTTTTAGGATCTTTTTCATCTTGTGGGGTAAATAAAAGGGCTTCGTTTGAGCCTTCGATCTCAAATCGTCAACGTGGAACACTTTTCCTTTTAGATTTTCATAATTTCAATTCTTGATAAACATATCTCATATGTTTATCATAGTTTGAAATGCTCCCACTAGGATTGAGATCCATGCTTCCACTGAAGCCAAGAATACTCCCACTCAAGTAAGGATCCTGAATTTCCATGCTTCCACTGGAGTCAAGAATACTCGCATTGGGGTAAAGATCCCAAACGTCTAGATCATAGGGAAGAGGGTTTTAACCTTCTTCAAATTTCCTCTCACTCAGATGGAGTGATCCTGATGGTTGCTCTTCTTGAATTTCGAAGAAAGTGAAATTTTGACTCACTTCACCCAACTTTGAAAATTTATTTTTTAGGAAAATGAGGTTTCGTGATTTAAATTCTATCACTATGCTATTTTCTTGCCCACCCATGAATATACATCCTTCTGATACTTTAGAATATCTCACAAAAGTCACTCTTTTTACCTCTTAGTAAGGTATTTTGGACATAAGCAACATAATCCCAAGGTCGTAAATGGCTTAGTTAAGTTGCCAACCAATCCATAACTCATAACAAGTGGATGTGATAGACTTAAAGGGCACTTAGTTTAGAATATATATGGCTGTTAATAGAGCATCTCCCTAATAGGAGATTGAAAAATTTGCCTCAACCATCATAGATCTTACCATGTCTAAGAGAGTACTGTTTCTCCTTTCCACAACACTATTTTGTTGTGGAGTTCTAAGAATTCATAGCTGATATGCTCAATTCCTTTTTCATCACATAAAGTTTTAAATTTATCAAAAAGATATTCCTGAACTCTATCAGTTCTTAAAGCTTAGATCTTTCTGTTTAATTGATTTTCAGCTAAGTTCATATAACTTTTGAAGTGACTCAACGCTTTTGAATTGTGAGAAATCAAGTAGACATGACTATATCTTGTATAGTAATCTATAAATGTGATGATAGTAGGCCTAATGCCTTGCCCTCACATTCATTAGACCACAGACATCGAAATGGATTAACTGTAATGGAAATTCAACCCTAGTTCCTTTTTCAAATAGTTTTCTAACTAGTTTTCCTTTTAGGCAACGTTCACGAATAGGTCAATCAATTTTATTAAGGTTACTTAATAAACCTACTTTGGCTAACCGACTCATTCAGTCTTGTCCAATTTGATTTAACCTAGCATGTCATAATTTTATATTATTTTTATAACTATGTGAAGCAGAAGAAGAAATTAAGGAAAAACTAGTATTATTCAAATAATCATGATCAATATCCATAATAATGAAATAGTTCAAAAAAAATTAGAACCATACTAAACATCACCTAAATATAAGCATACGTTGTTGTCCTTGAAATGTTAATGAAATCAAATTTCATCAAAGCAAGAACATAAACTAACTAGACAAAAGCATCTCAATCTATTATCACGTGGTCCATTACTCATGAATCTATTACCCACAAAGGATGAAATTCAGTATGAAACACAGAACTAGATACACAAATTTTACTCATGAGTCAAGATAGTGTACCTATTAGGGCACATTACAGGCTCTTACATAGTGTCCTTTCTGTTGACTATTGAAGAATATTCCACTCTTGAAATATTTATTCTTTTCTTCCCTTTGGACCTTTTGTAATTCTTTTTAATCTTTTGCCTTTTAGGCTCTCGAGCCTCTTCCTTACCCTTTCTAGTGAAGCTTTTTTTCTTACTCTGGTTAGAACTCATTATATCATAATGTGACTGTGCCACACGCACTTCGGCATTGACTTTAATCGCCGCCAACTGTCCTCTTCAAGCTCCAAATGACAAGGGTATCCCTAAATATCTTTATATAATCCTTATTAGTTGGTTGTATCACTATAAAAAAAATTGATTTTAATGACGAAATTTACCGATGGATTAAAATCTATTGCTAAAATAGACAAATTACACTACAAGAAAATTTAAAAATAGCAACGAAAAAATAGCAACAGAATTGATTTCGTTGCTAATTTAGCAACGGAATTACATTTCCGTTGCTAACATTGGTTAAACTTTCTAGATTTAGCAATAAAAATATATTTGGTTACTTTCTGTTGCTAAAAGTGGAGGAAATTTTTAGCGTCAAAATTTAGCAACGAAAATTAGCTACGAAATTACTATATTGTTGCTAAATAAGGCGTTAATAGAGGGCGAAAAATTTTTGTTGCTATTTTAGCAACGAAAAATAATTTGATTGCTAAATAATATGGGTTAAAAAAATTCGTTTCCAAAATAGCAACGAAATTAGATTTCCGTTGCTATTTTTTTCAAAGAAAAATAGCAACGAAATTTAGTTTTGATTGCTAAAATAGCAACCGAATATAAATTCCGTTGCTAAATTAGCAACCAAATACAATTCCGTTGCTAATTTACATCTTCAATGAAAAATCTTCTAATTATTTACATAATTGTCATTGTCTATAAATACCCTATGTTGAAACCCGAAAACTTTCCTTACCGTTTTCTTCTCCCTCACAACTACACACAGCCGCTCCTCTCTCTCTCTCTCTCTCTCACTTTCATCTTATTCCACCGCCATTTAGGAAGCCAGCCGTTCTCTAACTCTCCCACGCTCTCTCCATTCTCCATTATCTTTCAACTTTTCTCTCTCCCTCTCTTCGTTTATCCATGGCAATAGATACAGCAAATCTCCCTACCGCTAACACTACTGTCGAAGGAAACCCTAGCAAGCCCATCGATGCCACTGTTCCTGCCTTCACCAATCCAGATCTATTCTCTTAAATTCTCATCTTTTTTCACACCCCACACATAAAAATCACATCTTTTCTTTTCTTAACCCCTTCAATGGTTTCTCTTTCGCCCTCTTCCTCCGTTTCAAAAGAACCCTTTTCCTCCCCTTCCCCAATTTGAGCCACCAATTCCAAATCTTTGTCGTTGAGGAGACAAATGGTATTATATAAACCTTTTGTGTGTTTGTATTTTTCATTTGGTTCTTGCTACTTGATGTGTATTGTTATTTATATTGTTATAGATTTTTGATTCTGAAAGGCAATTTGGTGGAACTGAGTGTACCCATATCAAGTTGTGGGCTATTTCAAAGTGAGTTAATTTCCCATTTTTCTATTTTTTTAATTTTTATTTTTTAATACTTTTTTCTCTCTTTGAATTGTTTCGTTATCTTATTTGGGTTTTTCCCTATAGTATTCATATCCACATTGCTAAGTTTCTCAATTTAGCTCAACTAGATGTTTTAAGCTGCTTTGATGTTCAATTGCTTCATGTGACGTATAATTTTTCAATAATTGAGCTGAATATCTCAAGCTAACAAAAAATTTAGCCAGTGTTTATGCTCTATGCCGCTTCCTGTGATTAGAACTTAGCATATTCTGGAATATGGATTGGCGATGCTAAAACATTAGCTTTTAGCAGATTTTGGTTCTACTTTTGCTACAAAAGTTATTTTAATATGGATGATGCTTGGTTTAATCATTTCAGTCTAAATATTTTATAAATTTTTATTCAGATCTTGGTGCCTGATGGTTTCTTGCCATTGTTCTTTTAATGTTCTATTTTTAGAAGAATTGGTACACTTGATAAATTTTTTAAGCTATGTGCTTCTTTTGAATTGATATTTGTGGAACCTCTAAATGTGCTACTGCAACTTCTTCTTCTTGAATGTTTTCAGTGATTTCAGCCATTCAAATCTAAAATTTAAGACTTCAAGGGAGCTACCAGAATTGACCAGGGAATTAAAAAGTTTCAAAATGGAGAGTCCTGCATTAACCAAAACTGATCGTGACTTATTTGATGAGATGAGATAGTGTTTTATGAGTTTCAAGAAGAATACATACATGTAAGCAATGAAGAAACATGACATGATACTATTTATTGTTCATGAGAATTTAGTCAGCCTTTGAAAATTGATTCTCATTTTGAGCATGGAAAATCTGGAACACTTTGAAAGTCTTGCCAAAGGTCAAGCACCAAAGGTATAAATGGCTTATCTAGTAAATAAATTAGCATTTTGTTCCTGTATTTTAAACAATATTTAATGCATCTATGGCATTTATTGCAATTGGCTACTGAGATGCTGGCAAATATAAGTTTGACTAACAATTTATGGACAGTTCATCGTAATTGCTTGTGCAGACTCCAGGGTCTGCCCCTCGAGCATCCTAGGATTCCAACCAGGTGAAGCATTTGTGGTGCGCAATGTTACAAATATGGTGCCCTCATATAAGGTGGGATATACATCAAATGTGATTATAAAAAATTGTTAATTGTTGATTCTAAGAAGTGGACAGTAACAAAAAGATAATTCATAAATATTTATTTACTGGCATCTGCTATTTTTACATACCCACTTTTATATGTGTATTTCTCCTAATGCAGAATGGCCCCTCAGAAACAAATGCTGCACTAGAATTTGCTGTAAATTTGCTTAAAGTAAGTTAGATTACAAATTAGGGACTTGGCATTGTTTTGCTTTGTTTCTTTCCTTGTGTCTTTGTTGTCAATGAAGGCAGTTGTTGTTTTATCCATGATGATTACAAATTCTTCAATAGGATGAATGATTGAGAGCAGTGCTACCACATGAATTTGGATTGATTTAGAAATGGCCTTTTGAGGTTGACTATGTAATTATAGAATAGTGTTACTGGTCATTATGGATCTTATCATCAAACAATTGTTAAATAAATGTGTATACTGCCTCTTTTTCAGTAGTTTCATTGGAAGTTGGGTGGCTGTTGGAATGAAAGCAAGGCTAAGAACAAAGGCTTTTGCTTCTAATCTCAGCTTTGACAGACAGTGCAAACACTGTGAGAAGGTGATATTTTTCCCTTTATTTCCTCCATTGAAATTTAAATCCAAGTTCTTCTGAACCTCTTGATCTTGCAAGATTAACCATGTGTTCTTTTAGCAGAGATCTGATTTTGATTCTTTTTGGTGGATTTAAACCGACTTATTATAGCTTGTGGGTTCTTATTATAGGAAATTTTTTGATTTGATGTCTTTTTTCCTCTCTAAATTCCTAAATTCAGCTTTTTCTTTTTGTAATTGTTTTCACGCACACCCCCCAATGTTTATATACCCTCAATGTTTGGTTGGTTTTCACCAAGCTCTATCTTGAAAGGGGCTGAAGGAATAGTTTATTTAGTTTAGTTAATTACTTACTATTGAGAGGGGCTGAAGGAATATAATGAATGATAATTGTTGTTTTATGTTACTATATGTTGCTTTTCTATAATTCCCAATTTTGTGGACATTGACTTTGTTTTAATTTAGTTTAAAATTTCCTTTTTATTGTAATCCTAAGAGGATTTTACGGTAATTTGAATTTTAATAATTGTTATATAGTAAAGAAGCTTATTTATACAATTAATTTTTGAATATTTGATCTTTTTGAATATTCTCGTTAAATTTTTAGATTAGAGATTGTGTTTCATCATAATGGTGTTTGCTGTGAAATTTATTTTGTTAAAAATATAAATTTGTCCAATTTTATTTTTGGATAATATTATGTTAGATAATTGTTGTTCGAGTGTAATTAAATTTTTTAAGCCTGCTCTAATAGCTTTATGTGGGTTGCAATAGTTGTGAGATTTTGTTAGGGTGTTAGTATCCAATCAAATGTAATTAAATTTTTTTAATTCTTTTTACTTTTTATTTGAGGTTTTTTATCCCTTCAAACAATAATCTACTTTTTCTAAAAGAAAAAAAATACGGTTGCTTCTCTTTTGCTTTGAAAAACCTGTAATCAAAATATGAACCTACGCTTTGACAGCCTATTATTGCAATATAACATCCGAATTGATTGAAGAGGCATGTTGTCTCCTCTTAGGTTTTTCTTTGTAACATATCCTTGCACAAAATGCAGCCACCTTCTGGGAGGGCTGCATCCAGAAGTCAAGAACAAGCAATATTTTTCTTCATGCTTTTGGTGATGAAATCTGTCAAAGCTCATTGTTATAATCTAGTTGACGGTTGAACATTGTGTTTATATTGTTCTAATACTTTTGTTAATTGCACCTCAAGACTACTACTAGATTATGCTCATAGATGATTCATCTTTTTTTCATCTTACAATGGGCTTTCTAGGAAAACAAATGATAGTTCCAAGTTGGGATTGGCCAGGGATACAGAGGAAAAACCAGGTTGGTGTATGAACCTTGCTTACCTCATTTCTCCCTATATCTTTGTGAAAGGGTTATATCATCTAGCTTTTTAAATATTTTGGGTAGGATTTCAATTGTTTTTGTCTATTTTGATATTGTAATGTGCATGTCTGTGGATCCTGAACTGTTTTAGTTCAATTTTACAGAAGAAACCAGTTGGCATTAGAACAATATAAGAAATTAAAATCTCTTTGTATAATGTGTTGTTTTTTGTTTAGCATTGCGATGAAATGCTCTTATTGTTAGGCTTTTAGAATTACTTGCCTTCTCTAATTTATTTATTTATTTATTTTCATTGTACTTTTTTGTGCTTTTATCAATGTTTTTAGGGTTTGAAGGTTCTCAATCATTCGATGGAGAATTGCTATTCCTTTTGATACTGATTTTAGGCGACGGACAGGACCGTCATTAAATTTTTTACTCATGGGTGAATTTAGCAACGGAATCTAAATTTTCGTTCCTAAATATAGCAATGGAATATAAATTTTCGTTGCTAAATAAGCAACAGAAATTTATATTCCGTTGCTAAAATTGACCAATTCACCGATTCTTGCACTGTTGAAGTTAGCAATGGAATTCAATTTTCGTTGCTAAATTTAGCAACAGAATAAATTTTTCATTGCTAAAAATAGCAACTGCCGAATTAGCAACCGAAATTTTCATTGCTATTTTTGATTAACAACAGAAAATTGACATTTTTCGTTGCTAATTTTCGTTGCTAAATTGCAATTTTCTTTGTAGTGTTATCAACGGATTAGTGACCGATTTCTAAATACATTGGTAAAAAATTGAGAGCTCAAAAATGACAACTTTTAGCGATGGATTTGAAATTCCACGGTGAAATTGGTGCAAATTTTTTATGCCAATTTTTAGCGACATATTATCGATGGAATAGTTCATCGGTAAAGAAACATACCAATTTAGTTATATAGCCATGAAATTTTCATCGATAATATAAGTAGCTATTTTATGTTTTAGTGACAAAATTGCAATGGTTTTTCAATTCGTCAGTAAATAAAACCTAGAGTTTTTACCCCTTCCTTTAGCGAAGGTTATATCAGGCGATAGATGTATAAATTATTGCAATGGATTTTGTCATCGGTAAATTTGTTGGTATTCCTTTTATTATTAATAATAAATGTTTAAAATTAATAAATTTATTTAATAATAAAATATTTTAGAAAACACAGATAACTCCAACCATTTGTAAAAGCTAACGATCGGCAAGCTAATTTTTCTCTCACCCACCCTACCCCATCGCTCTCCTCTCCATCTCGATGGCGGCGACCTTACCTAGCTGACAATTCAACCCCACAGCCTTCCACCCTCATCACCACCACCAAAGCAATGCCATCGATCTCCCTTTCCCTCATTCTGCCTCACTTTAGTTCTATCACTCTCTTTCTCTCTCATTTGATCTATCTCTCTCTTGCACTTGAAGCTCACCAAGGTATGTACTTCTACCTAATTTTGCTGGTTTAAGCTGTGGGTATGCTTGAGTTAATACAAACTAGAGTTAAGCCAAGGGATTATTGCATTGTGGTTTGTAGGTTGCGAAGTTAGCAATCTGTGGGGAGTTCAAACATATATTGGCTTTCATTTGAAGTATAAAATAAATAAATAAATATTGGCTTTTGGGGTGCGATGTTTAGAGTATAGTTATTTTGTCTCATATAGTGTCTTTTTATATGTTAATTTCAGATCTAGAGGTTGGGTTTAGAGAAAAAACGAAAGCAATGTTGCCTTAGAAGAAAGCAATAGTCTCGAAGTGGAGAAAGAAATAAATATATATTTTTTAATTATTTTCCTTTTTTAAATTGTTTAAATATTCCAAGTCCTAAATTGGTTTCATAAGTCATTTTCCCATAATTTTCCTCTCATACAATAAATAATGATGAAGAAGACTTTATATGCAAATTGCCTTAGCATTTTGGATTTCTATATCCTATTAATCCAAGAGATCTCATGAATTGCAATGGAGTTGCTAAATCTCAAGCAAAACCACACTCATAATGATGATGGTGTCAAATGGGGTCTCATATTTCTATGCACCATCCCCTGCTCCAACATCGTCCCCTTCGGCATGTGCCTTATCCAGCCATCTAATCCTCCCTACGTCGTTTGGGCTCAAACATGTTCTTTCCCACCTGAACACAAACCTAATTATACGTTTTCCTTCACCTCACAATAAGAATTTGATATTCAAATTAGAATTGAATTTACAAGTGCCGATACATCTCTTCTTATAGATTATTATTGTCCAAGTGATGAAACAATAAGTATTTTGATTTTCAAATTAGAATTGAATTTACAGGTGCAATACATCTCTTATTATAGATTATTGTTCAGAATGAAAAAAATACTTCTATTCATTCAATTAGGAAAAGTTAAGTACAAACTCCCATATATAAAAGAGAGGTTCCATTAGTATCTCCTACACATAATGATTCTACACTTGACAGTAATCCCAATCTAAACACTCATAATCCAAAAGTTCAACCAAAACCCATTGCTCACACAAAATCCATATCCCAACCAATCGTTCCTACACCAGTTCACAGACCCCGAAAACCTCCTAGCTAGCTTAATGATTTTGTCGTTAATGCAGCTGTCACACAAACACATCAAGAATTTTTTTTCACATTCCCAGCTCCTCATCTTATACACCTAAAACATTTTCATACTTCAAATCACCATATTTTACATCCACTCATCATATATTTTTAGCCAATATTATAGAACATACTGAACCTAAATCTTATGTTGAGGCCAAAGTTAATCTAGAATGGGTTAAGGCAATGAAAACAAAACTGGTAGCATTAGAGCAAAACTAGACTTGGGTTCTTATAAATTTACCAAAAGGAAAACACCCTATTGGCTGTACATGGGTTTTTAAACTTAAATTGAAGCCAAATGGTACTATCAATCATTATAAAAGCAAGGCTAGTTGCTAAGGGTTATAATTAGATTAAAGGAATGAATTTTCATGATAGTTTTTAACCTGTTGCGAAGGTTATTACTGTGCAAATTTTCTTTGTTGCAACTGCAACAAGTGACTGGGATATTCAACAGCTGGACATTAATAATGCATTTCGTTATGGTTACTTAGATGAAGAAATAAATATGTCTGTACCTGAAGGTTATCCAGCAAAGAAAGACAAGGTTTGTCACCTTACAAGGTCTTTGTATGGCCTTAAACAAGCCTTTCGCCAGTGGAATCATGATTTACCTGTTCAATTGAAGACCTATGTTTTCATTCAATCCAAGTTTGATCCTTGTTTTTTCACTTTATTCACAGATGATTGTTTTTTGGTTTTACTTGTTTATGTTGATGATCTCTTAATTAGTGGTACTTCAATGACTGAAATTTCTAAGGTTAAGCAGTATCTTCATTCTCTTTTCACAATTAAAGATATTAGAGAGGTGAAGTATTTTTTGGGTTTGGAAGTATCTAGATCAGAAAAAGGGATTTATTTGAATCAACGTAAATATGTCCTTAATTTACCTAAGGATGCAGGAATGTTAGGTTGTAAGTCAACAACTGTTCCTTTGTGTAAAGGTATAAAATTAAAAGTTGAAGGTGGTTCTCCAATTGATAATTTTCAATCTTACAGGAACCTAGTTGGCAGATTGTTGTATTTAGGATATTCCTAACCTGATATTACTTATGTTATTCAGCAGCTAAGTCAATTTGTGCAAAAGCCAACGGATGAACAAATGAAGAGTTTTGAGCATGTTCTGCAATACTTGAAGGGCACAACTTCTTTAGGATTATTTTTTCCTACAAAAAATAACTTGACAATTACTACATATTGTGATGCAGATTGGGCTTCCTGTTTAAATTCTAGAAGAAGTTTATTTGGCTACTGTATTTTTTTTGGTGATTGTCCTATTTCATGAAAGACAAAGAAGCAAGCAACAGTGTCGAGATCATCTGCAGAAGCTGAGTATAAGTCTATAGCTAATACCTATTGTCAATTACAGTGGATTGCTAATCTCCTTGGTGATTTCCGCATTCATGTATCTTTCCTTATTTCACTTTATTGTGATAATCAAGCAGCCATCTATATCACCAACAATCCAGTGTTCCATGAGTGAACCAAACAATTGGATATTGATTGTCATCTGGTTCGTGACAAGTTTTAAGAAAGGTTCCTTAGTCCTGTGCATATTTGATATGAGCCTAAATAGCTCATATTTAATCCATATTTTATTACCAAAATAATATTGAGTTGTATTAAATTATGTTAGAATTAGGTGTGTTTAATGTATTTTTATCAAGTTGTGTATGTAGGAGAAAAAGGGAGAAAATTGTGAAGAAGCCCTGTCGCGAGCGCGACAGGTACCGCGAGCGCGACAAGGGAAGCGTGTCCCGTCGCGAGCGCGACAGGTGCCGCGATCGCGACAGGAGGCGGTGATAGGCAGTTCATGTTTAAAAGGCACTTCAAAGGGACACCACTCTTCACCAAATGATGTATACTTCTAGAGGGATACTTGAAGAGTTATGTTGCTATGGAAAGGTGCTTGAAGGGTCACAATGCTTGGCAAGGAAGTTATAAATATAAATGGTGGTTATGCAATTCAAATTTAAAATCAAATTTTAAAGAGGATGACTTTTCACCAAGGGTTGCGTACCTATGGAGGGGCACTTGAAGGGACTTGATGCTTGGAAAATTATATATACCCTAGAAGTTATAATTATTAGAGAGATCTATCTATCATTTTATTTTTCTAATTTAAAATTATAATTGTAGGATAATAATTTTAGTTTTAGTTTTAGTTTTATGGCTTGAAGAGAAGGCAAATACAATGGAGAAGACTACACTTGGTGAAAGGAAGAATGGTTGAGAGATCCCTTCTTTTATTTCTAATCTTTTTCTTCTTCTTTGTAACTATTATGAATTCATTTTATGAACTTGAATGTTGTTATTCATATTTAATAATTTCTCTTTCATTTATCTTTATATGTAGTATTTGCTATTAAAACATTATTAGTATCATTATAAGTTAAGGAAGACGACCTTCGAGATGGCAATTCCTTCTCTGAAAATCAACAAAATGGTCATAAATAAGGGAGTTAGCGAGAGCAACGTCTTATTGAAAGATAATAGGAAATTCATTATCAAAGCATAGTTTGAGAGATCACATGTGGAGATAGTTGTTATAGGTTGGTTTTTATTCTTTGAATGTGTGTTTATGTAATTCTTGTCTAGATGCGAGAGCTGCGATTTAGAACCATAAATGCATGTTTAAGGCATAATCTAGTCTAGATGCGAGAGCTGCGACATAGAACATTATTCCAACTTGGCTTGCATGATAAAGATTGAATTATAAATAAGAGAAAATTATCAAATTCCATAATTATGTATATGTTATATTCATCATATTCATAAGTCTTCTCGGATTATCATTAAAATAGAATATTATTTTTAATGTAGTGTTAATAATAGTTTTAATTTGTAAATTAATGAGCATTGTAAACAAGATTAAAATTGAGTAGTAATAGTGTACAATATTAATCAACATTCCTCGTGGGATCGATATCTGAAGTACTATAATCGGTACACCGTATACTTGCGGTATTTAAGCTTCTAGAAAAAGCATAACAAGTTTTTGGCGCCGTTGCCGGGGAATGCTTGATTAAATTTATTGTCATTATGAATCTTGATTTATGATTTTGGATTACAATATTTAATTAGTTTTGTTTTGTGTTGTTTTTAGTTGATTTAGTATATTAACATAGTTTAATTTTTGTTCAACAGGTTATTTTACTTAGTATTTCATTATAAACTTAAAAAAAAAAAAACTAATGGTTTTCTTCATTGTCGCGAGCTCGAGGTCAATCACGAGCGCGACATTGTAGGGAGGATGCTTTTGCAGTGGAATGTGGAATTCTCTCCTTCCCCACCAAGTTCTCCTAATGGGACTTTTTGAGTTTGTTTCTCCCTCTCTTTTACATTTATTGTGATTTTGTTTGTTTTGTATTTTGTTTGCTTTACCATTCTCACACAATGAGGACATTGTGTCCTTTAAGTGTGAGGGGGTATGTATGTATTGTTTCTATTCATATTTTTATTTATTGTTAGTATATTTATTTATTTGTATATTGTGTTGTGAATTTAATTTTGGAGTTTATGTATTTGGCACCTATTTGGATTTAATTGCATGCTTTAACTTGAATTTCTGTCATT
Source organism: Excoecaria agallocha (assembly GCA_037975025.1). Taxonomy (NCBI): domain Eukaryota; kingdom Viridiplantae; phylum Streptophyta; class Magnoliopsida; order Malpighiales; family Euphorbiaceae; genus Excoecaria; species Excoecaria agallocha. Next base: position 25,604 of record JBBPFJ010000121.1, read on the forward strand.
TTTAGTCTAGTTAGGCAAATTCTTAGGCTAATCATTTTCATTTTACTTTGACAAATTAATATACGTAATGAAGGTTATGACTTGGCAAAGCACTTTAGTGTAGGTTCTTTTTAGGTTGAGTATCTTTTCAAATGTGTAAATGGATTATTTTTGCCAATTTATTGTTTAAGGTAATTTGACTAATAGCTTAAGTGAGCTTTTGAGCCTTATACATTGATATTTTTCTTGTATGAGAGCCTTAATATGCCATTTCCTCTAGAATTTGTTCTTGGTAAATTTTGAGATTACATTTAGTATGAGATGTGCATGAAAAATGATAAGGGCATTTAGATTACACCATTTTGGCTTGATTTAAAAACTTACCTTTTTGACTTTAGGTAGCCAATTTTGAGCCTTAAACCTATTTTTCTTGAGCAACATATAATTAGCCAATATCCTTTGCTAAACAAAAAACTTATTTCTTTGTTTTACCCTTTTTGTGAAGAGAAATAAATTGTTATATCTTTAGGAGATATATATTGTTAATGTAAGCATGATGTCATTTAAAAAATGAGAGTTAAATCCCATTCTTCTCTAGGATCAATATTAGAATAAGGCTAGCTTTTAAAGAAAAAAAAAGAGAAAAAATATATAAAAATAAATAGAAAGAAAAAAAAAACAAAAAAAAAAAAGAAAGAAAAAAAAAAAAAAAAGAAAGAAAGAACAAGAGAAACTAGTAGTAGTGTGCCATTGAGAAGGGAATATGAGAAGTAAATTACATCATGCGATGCTTAAATTCTTAAACAAATCTCCTATGATATGGTAATATTGTTTCTATTCACAATTTAAGCTACTTAAACCAAAATTATCCTACCTTAACCTAAGCCAAGCTACAACCCTTATAAGACCCTTTTGATTTCATGTATTATTTTATACTAGTAGTGGAGATGTTTACTAATTACAAGCTTATGGTAGTCAATGGCATGTTCAAGGGATGAGAGAAACACTAACCCATAAACACATTTAGTGAATAAGTGCTTTAAGAATATAGTGTTTGAGTAAGAACTACTTTAGGCAACATTTGGTGTTACATAATGTTTACATGTGTTAAGATATTCAAGTTCTTAAGTTCATACATTCTTGTGCTTTGCTACTTCATAATTTTCTAAATGTGCATGGTTGTTTAAGTTTAATGGCGAATGGTTTTGTTTGAGACTTTGCAAACTTGGATAAAATTTGTAAAGAGATGAGAGTTTCTGCATGGTGTTTTCAAATATTTGCCAAATATAAATATGAGCTCCAAAATTATATGATTGTATTGTTTGCTTGTTTGGTAAGTTTTGCTTGGGGACAAGCAAAAGTTTAAGTATGGGGGTGTGATATGAGCCTAAATAGCTCATATTTAATCCATATTTTATTACCAAAATAATATTGAGTTGTATTAAATTATGTTAGAATTAGGTGTGTTTAATGTATTTTTATCAAGTTGTGTATGTAGGAGAAAAAGGGAGAAAATTGTGAAGAAGCCCTGTCGCGAGCGCGACAGGTACCGCGAGCGCGACAAGGGAAGCGTGTCCCGTCGCGAGCGCGACAGGTGCCGCGATCGCGACAGGAGGCGGTGATAGGCAGTTCATGTTTAAAAGGCACTTCAAAGGGACACCACTCTTCACCAAATGATGTATACTTCTAGAGGGATACTTGAAGAGTTATGTTGCTATGGAAAGGTGCTTGAAGGGTCACAATGCTTGGCAAGGAAGTTATAAATATAAATGGTGGTTATGCAATTCAAATTTAAAATCAAATTTTAAAGAGGATGACTTTTCACCAAGGGTTGCGTACCTATGGAGGGGCACTTGAAGGGACTTGATGCTTGGAAAATTATATATACCCTAGAAGTTATAATTATTAGAGAGATCTATCTATCATTTTATTTTTCTAATTTAAAATTATAATTGTAGGATAATAATTTTAGTTTTAGTTTTAGTTTTATGGCTTGAAGAGAAGGCAAATACAATGGAGAAGACTACACTTGGTGAAAGGAAGAATGGTTGAGAGATCCCTTCTTTTATTTCTAATCTTTTTCTTCTTCTTTGTAACTATTATGAATTCATTTTATGAACTTGAATGTTGTTATTCATATTTAATAATTTCTCTTTCATTTATCTTTATATGTAGTATTTGCTATTAAAACATTATTAGTATCATTATAAGTTAAGGAAGACGACCTTCGAGATGGCAATTCCTTCTCTGAAAATCAACAAAATGGTCATAAATAAGGGAGTTAGCGAGAGCAACGTCTTATTGAAAGATAATAGGAAATTCATTATCAAAGCATAGTTTGAGAGATCACATGTGGAGATAGTTGTTATAGGTTGGTTTTTATTCTTTGAATGTGTGTTTATGTAATTCTTGTCTAGATGCGAGAGCTGCGATTTAGAACCATAAATGCATGTTTAAGGCATAATCTAGTCTAGATGCGAGAGCTGCGACATAGAACATTATTCCAACTTGGCTTGCATGATAAAGATTGAATTATAAATAAGAGAAAATTATCAAATTCCATAATTATGTATATGTTATATTCATCATATTCATAAGTCTTCTCGGATTATCATTAAAATAGAATATTATTTTTAATGTAGTGTTAATAATAGTTTTAATTTGTAAATTAATGAGCATTGTAAACAAGATTAAAATTGAGTAGTAATAGTGTACAATATTAATCAACATTCCTCGTGGGATCGATATCTGAAGTACTATAATCGGTACACCGTATACTTGCGGTATTTAAGCTTCTAGAAAAAGCATAACAATATTTCTTCAGCTGAACAACCAGCAGACATTTTCACTAAGACTATTTCACTTCGACAGTTTACCAAGCTTCATTTCAAGCTGGCCATGGTTGATTCTCATCATGTCTCAGCTTGAGGAGGGGATGAAGAATTATTTATATGGTTAATTAGTTAGTTAAGTCTCATAGCAGTTAATAGTTTGTTAGTAGTTTTTTTTATAACTATTCTTACTCCATCTCTTCTTATATATGGGAGTCTGTATTTAACTTTTCCTGATTAAATGAATAGAAGTATGTTTTTTTTGGGTCTGTGAACTAGTATAGGAACTACTAGTTAGGATATGGATTTTGTGTGAGCAATGGTGTCTGGTTGAACTTTTGGATTATGAGTGTCTGGATTGGGATTAATGTCAAGTGTAGAATCATTATGTGTAGGAGATACTAATGGAATAGGGGTAGATAAAGGAGGGTGATGTGGATGTGTCATGCAAAATGGAAACTGAGATTTATCAAACACAACATCCCTACCCACTATGATTTTTTCTTCCAAATCATATATCTTATAACTTTTCTTTCCCGGTTCAAATCCTAGAAATATATCTTGCCCTGGTTTAACCACAGTAATATAAGCTAAACAACCAAACACCCTAAACATCTCTAAATCAGGTTCGGCATCATTTAATAACTAATATGGTGACTTCCAATTAAGGACTAAAGATGGCAATTTATTTATCAAGTATGTAGCATGTAAGATTGCTTGGCCCCAAAAGAAATCAGGCAAAAAAGGTTGTAAAAGCAAAGCTCTTGCCACTTGTATTACATGTCTATGTCTTTGTTCAACAAATCCATTTTGTTAAGGAGTATAAGAACAAGAAGTTTGATGTATAATCCCATTATCATTAAAAATAGTCTGACATGTATGATTCACGAACTCAATCCCATTATCACTCTTTACTTTCTTAACCCCAACACCAAACTAATTCTTAACCATCTTAAGAAAATTAAAGAGAATCATTGATAATTGAGCCTTAGTTTTCATTAAAAAAAGTCCAAATGGATTTGCCATAATCATATACAATAGTTAAGAAGCAATTGGCTCCAGTTAATGACTGCTGCCTATAAGGACCCCATACATCCATATGTATCAATTTAAACAAATTGAGTGCTCTAGAATTACTAGAATTAAAAGGTAGCCTGGTTTGTTTAGATTTAGTACAGATATCACACAATATAGATTCTCTATCAAACTTATCTGTATTCATAAGATTTAATTGTTTCATTACATTTGCTCTAAGATGTCCCAACCTCTGATGAAACAACTGGGTTTTATTCTTAATAGCTACATTAACAGAATTTATACTAGAAGAATTCATAAAAGTCTGTATCATTTTAGCTGTGAATGAACTTTTATCTATTATGTATAATCCTCCAATTACTCTCCCAACTGCCACTATCAAGTTAGTCCTCTGGTCCTGTAAGCACTACAAGAAAAACGTAAAATAGCGAGGACAAAATTCCTCGCTAAATGATGATTTTTCGTCGCTAAATTAGTTTAGCGACGATTTAGCGAGGACAAAAATTCTGTAACAAAAGTCGTCCTAGCTGATTTTAGCGAGGATTTTCGTCCTCGCTAAGTTTTGCGAGGATTTAATCCTTGCTAATTTTAGCGAGGATTAAAGTCCTCGCTAAGTTTTGAGAGGACTTAGCAAGGATTAAAGTCCTCGCTAAATTTTAACTAGGATGAGTTTCTTGCTAAAATTTAACATGCATTTTGTAACAAAAATTGTTCTTGCTAAATTTAGCATGAGATTTATCCTTGCTAAATGTTCATATAAATTTTTTTTTCTTAATTTAATATGAAAATTTTATTATTTAAATAATAAACTGAAAAATAATAAATTTATAGTCACTCAATATTTAATATAAAAACATATATATATATATATATATATATATATATATATATATATATATATATATATATATATATATATATATATATATTAATGAATAAATTGTTATTTACAAGTGTATATCATTGCTAATAATATATCCAAAATAATACATCCATATATAACAGTAACAATTAAAAATCATAAATAGCTCATAAAATGCCTGTTGCTTTTAGTTCCTATAGTTGTGTAGTGATTGATTGCAGATAACGAAGAACTCCATCCAATGTCATTATTAGAACTTGATCATCATATATTTTTGTCTATGAAATCATAGGAAACGTATAGCCAGTTAGAATACTTAAAAGCATCAGTAGAAAAAGCCATAAGACAATACTCACGTGAAATAGATATCGTCCAAACCATCCTGCAAATGTGCTTGGATTAAGAAGCCTGTCAAAAGTAACAATTAATTAGCTAGCATAAACCAAAAGAAAAGATAATAGTTTTTATACAGACAGCAGTCATGCAATTAACACCCAGTATTAATTCGATATGTTTGCTCACTTATAATCTGAGCGACTAATATATATATATATATATCTAATGGTTAGTATTTATGAATTGTCATCTCCTCATAATTCCATTATTTCAATATTATTGGCACGGTATTATTATCCTATAAAGACCTACATTTCAACCACAACTAATTTAATTTATTTAAAAAATACCATAGCAATAATGTGAGAACTAGCTGCTGCAAGCTCCATTGAAAGGAACTGAACATTGGACAACTCATGAAAAAAAAAGTTGAGATGAAAGATTGAACATAAAAGTTGCACCCAAAAAAAAAAACACTCAATTACCTCTTGAAATGATGTATCCTCCAAGAGCCATGACAACCAACAAAGCAAAAGATCAAAGGTGTTTGCTACTATCATATTACGGCCCAATGATCAGATATAACAAGCAGCTTATAAAAGTTATACAATATATTGTTCTGCACAGTTGATAAGAAGAACACTAGAACATATGCAACCCCAACTTGCAATATTATGTATGCAAGTCATGGAGGCCAAAGTTTTAATACTGTTCAAAGAAGGAAAATTTCCACACTGTTTAACCACAACGAATAACTAAATAAACAAGTAAACAATAGAGCTAGGCGGAGCAGACTTTTATCACATAGAATTAGCAGGGGCTAATGAACGGAATTAACATAACTGGCTAGATTGATGGTTTTAACCAGCTCATAACGACAATTACCTGATATATAAGCATTTTGAAAATAACAACACATGATATTTGTTTAATACTTATGCTTCGGATACACCAGATTGCTGGAAGACAACTAAGTAATCAAGGAGATGATCAATAACCCATAAAAGGAAGTTAAGTCAGTAAAAGTGAGGGAGAAAATGTATCTCCAATCCTCAGTAGGAAGATCAAACCTGATAGAGAAGAATGTGACACTCTTCTAACCTTTGGCAACAAACTTCAAGGCCTATAAGCTACAGCATGAGAAACTGTTGATACAACCAACAGTAAGTAGTATCATGCTCTAATCCCCATTGCATAAGATATTTGTTTAAGACAAGGCATTACCCTGTAAAATGGATACCTGGGAAAGCTAAATGGAAAGAAAAATTCAGGACTCATTCAAACAAGTCAAGAAGTGAGAAATATGTTTTTAAATGGTAACAAATACAAAATTGTACCCGAATTTAAATAAAATAGGTCCTTTTGTATAATTACGATACAAATGTATTAATGTATTAATGAATTCTTATATTGGATTACTTAGTTGGACTAGTATATAATAAACTGAATTTTTCTAGAAGTGAATTTTTCTCTCTATACTATCCTAGCACGTAATCATATATTAAATTAGAGATATATTAATGTATTATTTAAATAAAATGTAATTAATGAGATAAAAGTTAATCATAATCTTAGAGAGTGGATGCCAATTGAGATTATAGTAGATAAATTAACATATCGTATATAAATCAAATAGGGTTGCTAGTTTTGAGAAGGTAACAAAATACAACACATTTATATATAAAAATTAACAGCAGCATTGCAAACAACAAGGCTCTATCATATTTATTTTTTGTTTTTTGATAGCAACATAGTTGAGTAAGCATTCTCACAAATAGCAAGGTTCTATCATATTTATTTTTTGTCAATGTTCCTAGTGAAATGTAATACAACAAAATTAAGCCTCAGAAAATAAGAAATCAGCCTATTGGTGACTTCTGTTTAAAATTAAGGCATGAGCATGGAGGATAGAACTCCAGCCATAAATGGTTGATTTCTGTTTAAAGTAGAAAATATACCAGTTGGCTGTACTGCTTTTTTTTTTTTTGAAGAGAATTAAAATCCCTCCTTTTTTTTTGAAGAAAATTAAAATCCCTCTTTTTTTTTGATAGAAAACATCCGCCTCAAAATCTAGTGGATGAACTTGTTACTTACTGCATTATCTTTATGCCTCAAAATCCAATCAATTCTTAATAAATATATATTTGTAATATCTTCTCAACTGTTCTCTAGATATTTGTTTAGTTGCCATTGTACAATATGCAAGTTGTTCAGTGCTTAATTACCGTGGCATGTCGTCAATATATTTTGTATTTGGGATCTATATGGCGCAACTTGGGATATATAAAATCTATATGGACATGATATGCAATGGATTTAAATAAAATAGGTCCTTTTTATATTTGGGATCTAATATCCTAAGAAAAATTCAGGACTCATTAAAAATATGTTGAAATATAATTTAAAAAGATTAACACTTATTCATAGAAATAAATGACCAACAAAGCAAAGACTTAGCTTCCCTATGCACATGAATTTTAGCTACGGTGCAGGAGAAAGGCATGTAGATGGTAATTGCCTTTGCATTGTACTTAAAAAAAAAACCATCACAACTGTAAGTATCATCATTCTCTGTTATAAACAATGATTTTGATAATTTATTTTTCTTCGAATTATCTTCTATTTCATAGACTGGACATGTCTTTCGAGATGGTAAAACTTCACTTCTGAATCACCAATATATGCCATGACAAACACCAACTCAAATAAAAATAATGAAATATCAAAGAAAGAAGCTATCATATGCAAATACTGCAACTAGGTTTATAAAAACCCACGGAGTATTAAAAGGAAAAAACCCAAAAAAATGAATAAACTGCATAAGAAGTAATGAAAACCTGAGGGGCTAACGGGTGGCTCTGTAGCCAACTTAAACTTCTGGTAGTTGCCAAGTATTTCTAAGATTTCATTAGGCCAAAGCCAACGGTGCTTAGCTTCCTCCAGTATCTGATCTAAATCTGCAAGTTAAAGAAAATTCATAGATAACCAACGATGTTTACATCCAAAAGTCTGGAACAGCCATAAAAGAATCCACAGCATGATATGCAATAAATACAAAGTAAGAAGCAGATTATCTATACAATGAAGCAGAAGTTAGAATCATCAATTACTGATCCTTAAACAGCACTTGCTTTAGTAAGAAACAAGGCTCGGTAAATCCTTATTGTTTTTGAAAATGAACTGTTTTGAATTTATGAAAGATTTTTTGCATGCTAGCACACCTGGAAAGCGCGCATTGTGACAAACATATATAAGAGAAAGGAGAAGAAGATATTCAGATATTTAAATGAAGAAACAAAAAGAAAATACAAAACGTATAAAAGAAAGACGAAACGGGGGGCAAGATTAAAAAAAATGCAAGAGACTAACCAAGTGGTTGATTAGGAAGGCATCTTCTAGGCTCGGCCATTGACATGGACCCATAATATCATCACTGATTACAAGGAGAAGAACCTGCAAATATAGAAAATGCAATAAAAAAGCATTCGAGAAATGAGAAAAAGAGAAACGCAAGAAACAAAGCCACCACAGCAGATAGGAAGCAAAATTGGAAGGGAAAAAGAAAAACAAAAGAAATGGAGAATCAAAAACCCTAACCGAATTGAATTAAAGAGGGAAAGAGAGGGAAAGGGAAGAGGGAAAGAGAGAGAGAAACGAACCTTGAAAACGAGAAACGAGAGATGAGCGTGTGAAATCCATCAAAGTCAAAAAGCTAGCCCTATCCATGGCAAGCTTTTTATTTATTTTTTATTCTTTTAAATTTGCTTTCTGCATTCTTTTCAAAGGAAAAGTTCATCTAGTAATGCCAATTAAATCATTTTTAATAACTGTAACATGAATTTCAATTTCCTATTGAACCAGGTATGAAACTGCATCTGCATATTATTACCATTTAAAATCCTCACAGCTACCCCAAAATCCGCAAGCTTCATTTTCCCAGATGTTGTGAGGAGGATATTCTCAGGCTTTATGTCACGATGAACAACACAGGCTTAGACCAAGAAAATAATGCTCCTGATAACGCATAAGAAACACAACCCGCAGGGATACCTGAAAGTAAAAACAGCAAATCTTACTATAATTAATTTCGGGACAATTCATCATTTCTAATTTTCCAAAGGCCACTAAACTACAGCATTACCGGAAACTTCATAGGCAGCGGCGGCAACCCCAATTTCAACAGAAGCAGCAGCAAGCATCTCCTTGACTGACATTGAATGACCAGATACGGATCTATCCCTGCATCGACCACACATAAATTGTTAAATTCTGAAATCATTTACAGCATTTTCTTAATAACCAACAGAAAAAAGAAGATAAATACATCACGAACTAGAGCTTCAACGAGGGATATAAGGCCAAGAGAATCGATTCCTTCACCATTAGTAACACAAGGCAAGAAGTTATTCTTCAATGAAGTAGTCATATTGAGAATTGAGATTCGAACAAACGAGAAAGTAGAGAAGAGATTAGGGTTTTGTTAGTAGGCCAGAAAGAGAAGAGAGTGAAAAAAAGGGCGGCATAAAGGGTCAGGTTGTAGAGAACTAGTGAAAAAATCCCGCTAACTTTACTTTTATCCCGCTTAAAATTTTAAGGAAATCAGCGAGGGAATACCTCTCGCAAATTTTGCGAGAACTTATTCCTAGCTATTTTTGCTAGGATCCGTTTCCTCACAATTTAATTTTTTATTTTATAATTAATAATAATTCAAATTACTAAATATAAAAATAATAATTTAATTTAGTTAATTTAAATAATAATAATTTAATTTATTTAATTTTTGCTAAAAAGATATTAAATAAATTTACTAAATTAAATATAAATAAAATTTAAATATTAAAAATTAAAATTATATAAAAATAGTTAAAATATAATTATCTAACCGTTAGCGAGGGATTTATCCGTTAGCGAGGGATTTTTACTTTCTAAATTAGCGAGAATTTTTTTCTCGCAAAAATAGCGAGTATTAAGTCCTCGCTAAATCGTTCATCTATTAAATGCCAACTTATTAAACCATTAGCGAGGGTTTTGTTCCTCGCTAAATGGTTCATCTATCAAATGCCAACTTATTGAGCCGTTAGCGAGGGAGTTGTCCTCGATTTAGCGAGGGAGTTGTCCTCGCTAATTTAGCGAGGATTAAGTCCTCACTAAATCGTTCATCTATTAAATGCCAACTTATTTAAACATTAGCGAGGGATTTGTCCTCGCTAAATTAGCGAGGATTATTTTTCTAGCTAAATTAGCGATGATTTTTGTCCTCGCTAAATGCTTTATCTATCATATACATCTTATTTAAACGTTAGCGATGGATATATCCTCGCTAAATTAGCGAGGATTTTGTTCCTCGCTAAATTAGCGATGATTTTTGTCCTCGCTAAATGCTTCATCTACATTATGCATCTTATTTAAATGTTAGCGAGAGATTTGTCCTCGCTAAATTAGCGAGGATTGTTTCCTCGCTAAATTTGCGACGATTTTTGTCCTCGTTAAATGCTTCATCTATCATATGCATCTTATTTAAATGTTAGCGAGAGATTTGTCCTCGCTAAATTAGCGAGGATTGTTTCCTCGCTAAATTTGCGACGATTTTTGTCCTCGCTAAATGCTTCATCTATCATATGCATCTTATTTAAATGTTAGCGAGAGATTTGTCCTCGCTAAATTAGCGAGGATTGTTTCCTCGCTAAATTAGCGAGGATTGTTTTCTCGCTAAATTTGCGACGATTTTTGTCCTCGCTAAATGCTTCATCTATCATATGCATCTTATTTAAATGTTAGCGAGAGATTTGTCCTCGCTAAATTAGCGAGGATTTTTTCCTCGCTAAATTTGCGACGATTTTTGTCTTCGCTAAATGTTAGCGAGGAATTTATCCTCACTAAATTGTCGCTAAAGTTTGCACCAAAATTTAGGCGCCAATATTAGCGACAAATGATTGATATTCTCGCTAAATTGTTGCAAAATATATGTTCATTTGCATCCCAACCAACATTTGTGACAAAATTCATTTGTCGTCGCAATTCTGTCGCTATATCAGTGATTTAGCAACGATTTTTCTTTTTCTCGCTAAATTTTGTCGCTATTCTGCAATTTTCTTGTAGTGAAGGTACAAAAATTAGTATAAAAATGAATACTGACAGAGTTAAATCTCAGTAACTTATGCGCTGACAACGGATTGTATTTGAAATATGGAACATATAAGGCATGGTTCAAGTTTATTGTTTTTGTCAAATTTATACTTCTAGCTTTAAAAAATGATCTTGAAAGATCCATCAAGTAAGTGAATTGAGTGAGGTTGACGGGTGTGTTTAATGTCTGTAAACAAGGATATATTAGAACAAATGTGATTACTGGCCCATGTATCTAAAATCCAATATGGGTTAGTAAAATTCAACTTACTATTTGCAAAGATTACCTATGAAGTGTTGTAGTTGAAAAAAATTGACTACTTCAGGCTTAATGATATTCTTTCCCTTCAATATTCTGCCTATCTCTTGCTGAATGAGTTCTTTCATGTTGCCAAGTATATCTATCTGTTGTTTGTCATTAAGCAAACCTCTGCCACAATCAACATCATCCAGCGGAGATTCCACCATGTTCACTCTTCCTTTTAATGCTTCTACCTTTCTTTTCAATTTAAGCTCTTTATACCACTCTGGATATCCATAGAGCTTAAAACATCCATCCCTCATGTGTCCATCTGTATTACAATAATTATAGTGCTTATCTTCTTTCTTGCCAAGATCTATCTTCTTTAATTTTTTAGATCCAAAATCACTCTTTCAACTTTTATTTGTTACCAATAAAGCACTGCATTCAATATTCTCTGTAATACTTAGATTAATCTGTTTCTATTTTTCAATATTCAATATCATCAAATAAACTTTGTCAACATTAAGCACTAGATCAAGCATCAAGATATGGTGTTTAACATGATCATATGTCTCATTAAGTCCCATTTGAAGAATTGGCATGATACAAGCCAACTCATCCCATAATCTACTCGTCTTGGTAAAATATATAGATGCAGTATCATTACCTTGTACCATTGAAGCCATTTCCCTTTTCACCTAGTATCTTTGAGGAAGATGAGCTTCACCAAAATATTTTTCTAACGTGTCCTATATAATCTTTGCTGAAGTGGAATAAACGAAACTTTCATGTAAACCCCTAAACAATGCGTTAAGGATCCAAGAAATTGCCATCGCATTCGAATTGTACCAATCATCATACTCATTTGAATCTTTATTTGGTTCCTTCGCTTTGCCAGTAATAAACCCTAGCTTCTTCTTCGTAGCCAAAACTATCTTCATTGCTCTGCTCCATGTTTGATAATTTGTTCTAGTGAGAACTGTTAAAACAATCGTAGCATCAGGATTTTCAAAACCAAAAGTAGCCATTCCTTGATTCCCAGTCATCATGAAACCAAGAATGGAAGATTTGAAACCAGCGAGAATCAAGAATAAGAAGAAATTATTTGCTCAACAAGAACAGAGTAAAGGAAAGAAGAAAGAAAAAAAAACCGCAATGGATCTAATCCCACTGCTCTAATACCATGTTCAAAATAAAAAAATACTTTTATTCATTCAATCAGGAAAAGTTAAGTACAGACTCCCATATATAAGAAGAGAGGGAGTAAGAATAGTTATAACAAAAAAACTATTAACTAATATAAGACTTAACTAACTAATTAACCATATAAATAATTATTCAATTATTATTGTTCAACTGATGAAAAACATAGTTATGTGTTGATTGAAATTGGAAATACATTTAGAAGCAAGTACTTCGGTGGTTTACTTTCCATAAAATTTCTCGAGTTGATTCAGTGAGTTAGCTTTTGAACTCTCATAATTGATTTTGGTATTTATGATGCGTGCTTGTTCTCTAATTCACTAAATTTGTGCAAATTACAAATCATTTTGACTCATGAACATGCTGATGCAATTCTTGGTTTTGATGAGATGCGTGTTGTGCTTCCATTTAAAAATGATATAGATCCAAATCCCATATATCTAACTCAGTTTACCATTGATAGGTATTTTTTATATTCCTGCAGAGCTGCAAGCACATATTTTCTTAATTTTTTAGTATATACATTTATTGTGTAATAATTTTGGTCTATGATGAAATTTACAATATATCAAATTAATGGAAAAGGTTCAAGTAATAAGATGTTTCTCCTCTTTCATTGGTCTAATCCTACTCTATTATTACCTCAATACATGATTAAAATTTCAATTAACAAGTGGCTTTTGTATCTCATTCTTTCAAACTTAGTTGAATGTTTTAGGCTATTATAAGTTTATAACTAGTACAACTTCAATTTTTCCTTCTATTATAAATTCTTCTTATCATGTACCTGAAGCTAGAAATATACTTTGGTAATTTTTAAGGTTCTATTACTAAGTAAGAGTGAGATGTCATGTAGTCTAATTTTCACAAAATTCTGAGGAAACTTTCAATCTCTTGTGTGCTTCAATTCATTGGAAGAAAACTAATAAAAAGATTGAAATTGGTTTGTATAAGATGCTGCTTGTAGCACTTGAAAAATCCCTATAGGTTCCAGGAAAAAACAAAATAAATTATATATTTTGAGGAAAACTAATCAAAATCAATAATCATGTTAAAAAAATTAAAATCAATAATTCATTATTAATTTATTATATCTATTAGAATTTGTAATTAATTGGTCCCTTTATACTATCTAAAAAGTTATGGTAATATATGAATGTAAGTAATCTAAAATTAAATGTAAAAGTTAATGCAGTGGTTATACCAATACCAATCAAGCTAATCCCATGTTAAATGTTGCTACATATTTTAAGTAATTTTTCTTTTTCTTTTTTTTTTTATTGGTCTTAATGCATGATATCCTCAATTTCAATAGTTCCATTTTTCTTTTTGACATTACAACTAGCTTGTTGCATGTATAACAATAAATTAATATTAGACATATATTCATAATTGGTTAAGAATAGGCAATATTGGTAATTTAGGCAGTTAACGCATGTATGCTCAGCTTAGCAGATGCCTTCATAAATAAATTAACAAAAAATTTGACTGACAAATTGGTACAGATGTTAATAAGTACGCCAGCAATTAGCAAATAAGGATCAACAACCCATCACTGGCCCTTTCCATCATCCCTAACAGTTACGATACATTTCAGTGGTGACTTTACATGGGCTATTTTAGATAATTTTTTTGTATAGCAGTGTAAAACTTTGTACACAATACCGATATTTGGCATTGCTTGCATATCAATTAGAATTAGATAATTTTTTGTACAACTGTAGAACAACATGCGCAATACATATAGATTTGCACAGCAGTTATGATGTATATATTGATTTTATTGTATATTAAAATTATTAATTAATATTTATCTTCAATTTAAAATCTAGACTTTTTATATTGAATTTATTGCATTTATTTTTGCTTTTGCAAATAGGAAATATATAATTTTTTTCAAAAAAAATTTTTAAAAATTGAATAATCCAGGTTACCGACAAATTACCAATGGAAAAATCCATCATTGATATTTTAATAAATTTAAAATTAATATTAAATAATTTTATCTACAACATTACTGACGAAAAAATCCATCGCTGTTTATACTAAAATAAATTAAAATTTTATTCATTAAATTTACCGACGTAATAAACTGTAAATTGCTACCTATGCGAGTTTTACCGATGGATACATTCTGTCGGTAAAATAATAAAAAATCGTCGGTAAGGGCATTTCGGTCGATAAAAAGCCAAATTCCGTCGATAAAAATTCGTTGGTAAAATTAAATTTTTTTTGTGGGTAAAGAACAGATAACAACTTGGACATGTTGCTTATTGATCAACTTATGAGTAGCTTTATTAAGTTTACATATCATATTTTTCTTTTCTCTTAGATATTTCCATATTATATGATCAGATTTTTTTTATAAGTATCAAACTTGATCACTAATGATTGAAACTTAGTGATATAATCATCCATTGCACTAAGCAAGATGATGTAGGTAGTGAAGTTCTTCTTTTTCCATGCCATGTAAGCATCTCGGTCCCACCTATGCTAGGTAATGGTGCCGTCCTCAGGTTAAGCCATAATCGAACACAAGGGTTCCTAAAGTACATACTGGATTTTCATACTCTAGATTTGGAAAGCGGTATCCATTTGGATTCTCTAAGCATTAATGGAACAATTGTTGCACATAACTAAAGGAGACAAAGCAATATATGCTATTTACTATGCATATGAAGAGTAATCTAATAAAACTATCTATTAGGCCTAAATTCAAAAAGGCTACTAACTGTATCTAATTACCTTATAAGTTTTAATGTCTAACTTTATAGGTTAAAGTTTCACGCATAATAAATCTTCATTGTTGGATATTAAGTCCTTAAACTTAATTAAAGTATATTATTCACTAGATAATCTAAGTCTCAACTGAATTATCATGCAATCATTTTATTCATAAAATATTGCAAATAAATTAGTAATTAACAATTAAATAAACACATTTATAATAAAAGTTAAATGCTAATATAATATCCAAAAGATAAATAAACTTACTTATTTAATCAATCACAAATATCCAACAATCTCAAAGAAAAAGGAAACAAATTAAAATATGACATCCTTGTCTTAAAATAATAATAGGAAACATAAATCCTATCTCAAAAAAATTCGCTAACTAATAATAAATATGACACTCATGCCAACTACTCATGAAGACTAGTACATGTCAGAACTAGCCTCGTAACTATAAATGAATCTTTGACCATCCTATATAACTGATATGGAATACTATGAACTCAATCATGTAACCATGGACAATACACAGTGCATCCACTCCTAAGCACCATATCATATTTAGTGTTGCTTCTCAACATTTCTCTCTTGGATACCTTAAGTAAAAAATGGATAATTGATATATATTCTACAATTTCCATTTTCTAATTTACATGCATCCACCATCAAGTTTCTTAGATCTGGATGGTGACCAAGAGAGTTTTTTATCACTTTAATTAAGGTCATATCATTATGTCCTCTATTCAGGCTATCTACCTAAATGCATTCTTGCATTTGTTCATGCATATATATTATGTGATGCTCTATAGCATCTATATCATCAACTCGAGCCTTCTTATCCATCCTCATATTGCGAATCTTTTGCACTTTTGCATTGAATTCAGCAATGCCTTGACGAGTCCATGGACAATAAGGAGTCCTTATCATCACCATTTCTGTTATACATAACAAAAAATAAATAGTAAGTATACTCAATTACAAACATATATGATTGAAACTCATTTAAATCAAAAAAATAAGAACAAATCCATAGAATAATTGTCAAACAAATTTGAAAATTTAAGAAGGCAGAATAAATAAAAAAAAAATTCAACAATTTCTAATAATAATTTTGTTTGGAAAAATCCAAAAATTATATTCTGGTCCTCAAAAAATTTTCAAAACATCAGAAAATTGAGAAAATCATATTAAAAAAATTGAGCTAATTTAGTGACTAGAGAAGGCTCACGCGCCTTTATATGCTGGCGAGGGTACTTGCACCATGTGCGACAGGTACACCACACGCTAGCTTAATCAAAAAGTCACGTGGGGTGACCCCACTGGGCCATGTGTTGCCACGTCAAACCTCTCTCTGACACATGGCAGCTACTCATTAATCCACATGGATGCCATGTGGCATCCAAGCGGACTGACACATACCACGTGGCATGACCACAGTCTATCACATGGCAGCCAACCATTGGTCCATATGGCAACTAGGTGGACCAACATGGGCCACATGGCATGACCACATTAGCCACATTATAGGATTTATTAATAATTTTCAGAAAGAACAGAAGAAGAAATACCATCGGGCATAGAATGGATCATACAACTGCAAGTCTGCAACCAATAATTGTATTAAAGCATAATAATTAACTTTTGCCAATTACTGTAAAACTTTTGTTAAGCTTAGAAAGTCAGGCTTCATATAATTGTATAATCTAAAATTACCTAAACCTCTACAGAGAGTTCATTTACTTGTAATTATAAGTAAAATATTAAAATTGTGGCCCCTCTCTAATTAAGTGCTACATGAATTAATTTTTTAGAAAAATATTTTTTATTGAACAATAATTGCTTGAATAGGTTATTTCTATTATTCAATTTTTTATGTATTCAAAGAAGCAACTGGATAACAATCTGCATCATCTTAGATTTGGAAATATTCTCTTCTCATATACAAATTATTTTAGGTAATAAATAATAATTCAAATTGCAGAATTAAACATTATAATAGATATAGCTTAATTGGATATAAGCAGGTCATGTATGCCATTATATATTACATTTCCACATTGTGATGAGTTGATATGACGTACGAGTAATAATGCCAACAAATTAGAATAGAAAAGGACAAATAATTTATGTGAATCTAACATGCAAGATTAATATAAAAATTAAAACAGTACAATTAGTGATGGGATGCAGAAAATGGCATTTTTTTTATTATTATTAACGCTCCCAAACTACGAATTTTTAAAAGAAATTAGCAACAAATCTCTTAATATAGCAACATAAGTATATTTTAGTATAAGTGGTAATTGATGTAAGATCCGTGGTTTAGAAAATAAAGTACCTACCATGCGTTTGTTTTTTAATATCATGAATTTGCATTGTAATTTAGCCTTACATTATACAGCAAAATCACTATTAAAATCAAATAATTACCATTAGAAAACAAGTGCAATTACATGAGCAACATGGTTCGCATATCTTCCATTCAAACGGTGAACAACAACATAATTTTAGTTTAAACAATCAGTCAAGATAATTTTAGTTGAAATAGTTTAAAAGTTATATCATTAAAATCAAATAATTTAGTGCGACAATTAACCTACTAATTTCTTTTCAAAGCTGTCAACATGATATGGTTAATTAATAAACGGGATTCGGTAATTGTCTGCTCTACCAATATAAGTGGGACATGGTTATTATTTGGTGCATTTCACGTTTGCAAATTGCAAGGAATAATTGGTTATAAAAAAAAAAATTAAAACACGCATATCTGAATTATCAAATCGCGTAAATCCATGTGCAGATATTAAATGCGTGTATGCGCTGTATTGCATACTTGTTTGACGTGCATTGATCTTAAATTATTTTCTTTTCTTTCAAACTATGTCAATCAAGGCCAATGCATTATAATAATAGTTTGTCAATAACCAAACAGAAATATTTATTGTAAATGATCAGTTCATACAAATAAAGTAAAAATGGACCTTTTTTATCGTCTAAATGTTGCGTTTCCACTCCTTGGTGACTGTCATACATTTCTCTTATTTGATTAATTTTATATGTAATCATTGAATTTATACCTTATCATTAAAAAAAAAATCTTATAAAAAGATCTCAAATTTTAAAATAATACAACTTAAGTCATTTTAATTGAAAAATTATAAATTCAGCACTGAAATATTGACACATGAAATCATGTCAATTTAAAATATCGACATAATATGTTCTGAAAGTTTTACGGGATACTTTTTAAAATATTTCAACTTAATACAAGACATGTTAATGCTACGGTGACGTATTAATAATTTTTAAGTCAAAGTTATTTTAATTGTAATATTTCAAAAATAAGATATTTTATAGATTTTTTTTTTGTATTGATCAAATTATTATTATTGTATAAGTTTAATAAATTAACCCTCTCTTTAGGCCACACACACCCCCTTTTTACTCTTGAATTTCAATAGCAATGAAGGAACTACGTACGTGATTGTTTTACCTAATTATTAAGTATTTGATAGTATTCTTAAGTTATTCACAAGAATACATACTTCTTATACAAAGGTAAAAGATATGGCAGAATTTATTTGCAACAGTGAACCCAAAGTCATACCTTGCAACAGTGAGCTGCAAAGAGAGCTGAACCCAACGGTTTGGTCATCACATCAGCCACATGGTCTGTGCTTTTGAGAAATTTGATTTGAACTATGCCTCATTTTACTTGATCTCAAATAAAATGATAATCAATTTCCAAATGTTTCGTGTAGCCATAAAACACCGAATTGGAGACAAGATAAATAGTACTTACATTGTTGTACCAAAGCTGGGTAGGTGATCTCAAGTAGATCCTAATTTCCTAAAGAAGAGTTGTTAGCCATATGACCTCTACTGTAGTGTTCGCAAGTGCCTTATACTCACTTTCTGTGCTTGATCTGGCCACAATGAGCTATTTCTTGGAAGACTAGGACACCAAATTTCTTCCCAAATAAACAAGGTAGCCATCTATTGATCGATTCATTTGCACAACCGCCCCAATCACTATCAGAGTAACAATGAAAAACAAAGGAGGAATCACTTTGAAGAAGTAATCCATGACTAGAGGCAGCGCACAAATATTGCAAAAGTATTTTGTAAGATTGCCAATATTATGTTGTGGCACAATGCATAAACTGGACAAGTTTGTTGACACTAAAAGCAATATCTAGGCGAGTCAATGTAACATATTGAAGTGCTCCAAGAACATGTATATACTCATTAGTCGAAAAGAGAAACAGTGCCTATGTGCTTGCTTAGATTGGGTAGAGTAGCTATAGGGCTGCGGCATCCCTTGTTGTCTTGCATATTGGTGGGTTGGAAAATTTCTTCAATATATTTATTTTCAACGAGTTGTAGTCCCTTTGATGTGCATGTAATTTCAATGCCCAAAAAATAATGAATATCACCAAGGTCATGAATAGGAAATACTTGTTGTAATTGATGTACAAACCATGCAATTATGTTTTTTGAATTTCCTGTGACAAGTATATCATCAACATAAACAAGAACAAATAATTTGTGAGAACCATTACAATAAATAAAAAGGGAATGATCTACTTGAGAATAGTAGAAATTAAGCATCTTCATGAATTCTTATAGGCATTCAATCCAAGCTTAGGGAGCTTGTTTTAAGCCATAGAGAGACTTTTGGAGTTTGCAAACATAATTCAGATGGTGCTTGTCTACAAATCCAGTAGGTTGCTCCATAAAAAGTTCCTTGTCCAGAAATCCATGAAGAAATACATTTGAAATGTCAAGTTGGCGTGTCTCCCAATTGAGTGCCATGGCAATGGATAAAACTGTTCTCACAGTTGTAAATTTAAGAACTAGAGAGAAGGTTTCTATATAATCTATGCTAGACTATTGTATGAATCCCTTGGCCACCAAGCGCACTTTATACCTCTTAATAGAACCATCCAACTTGCATTTGATGCGGTAAATCCACTTATTTTTTATGACATTGACATGAGTAAGCTATGGCATAAAAAACCAAGTTTGATTTTGAAGCGAGGCTGTAACTTCTTCCTATATGGCATTCTTCCAAACTTGATGTTTATTAGCATGAGTAAAACATGTGGGTTTTTGAGTTAGAGAACTGGTGGAGGTGAAAGAGATTTTTTTTTTTTGGTTTTGGGTTTGGACGAAGGACCATATGATTAGTTTTTACAGGTGTGGGTGTGGAAATAGGTTCAAGTTTAGTTGGTGGTGTAAGGGGGAAGAGTTTTGGTATTTAGTGAGGTCAACTACTAGCTGAAGTCCTTTAGCATTGGGAAGAACGGATGGTGATGAGATGGAAGTAGATGGAGGCATAGTAGGTAAAGATATTAGATGCGGATTAAGTTAGAGAGAGAGAGAGACGACATGGGAATAGATGTAAAAGAATGGGATAAGTTAGAAATATTTGGTGGAGAGGATAAAGAAGAAGTAAAGTTTGAGTTAGAGATGGTACCTTTGAGTTGATGAGAGGTCAAAGGGAGAAGAAGTGGTCCATGTAACGATTAAGCAATAGGGCTCTGCCTTATGTTCTTTGGAGTGAGTGGCATGGCTAGCATAAGGAAAAATATTACAATGAAACCTAACATGTTTTGCCAAATAAATGCAACCAGTACTAGCATCTAGACATCGATAGGCAGCATGATAAAGACCCTAACCCAAATAAATGCATTTTAGAGTGTGATAAGAAAATTTATGGGAATTATAGGGTTCGTAACAATGGAAAAAGCGAGCAACCAAATAGTTGGAATGCCAAGTAATTTGGGTCTTCCTCATATAATTTTGAATATGGTGAATTTTTATTAAGTGCAACAGATGATAAAAACAATTATTAACATTGCACTATGTTCTAAGGCATAATTCCAAAATTTTAAAGGTAAATGTGCATGAGCAAGCAATGTTAAACCTGTGTCAACAAGATGCCTTAATTTTCTCTTAGTCGTGCCATTTTGTTCATGAGTGTATAGACAGGCAATGCAATGTTGTATGCCATGTTATTTAAAATATTTATGAAGATGTTGATACTCACCACCCCAAGCCGTATGAAATGCAATGATTTGTTTGCCAAATTGACGCATAACTAATTGTTCAAATTGTATAAAAATATAAAAACTTCACTTTTAGTTTTTATAAAATAAATCAATGTAAATCTAGTGAAATCATCAACAAAAATGACAAAATAACGATGACCTAAACGAGAATAGATGGAGGCTGGTCCCCAAACATCCAAAAAAATAATCTCAAAAGGACGAACACTTTTGTGCTCCTCGAAAGCAAGAGGAACATGAATTAATTTGTCTAAACGACAGCTAGCACAAGGACTAAAAATAGAACCTGAAGCAGAAATTTTATTTTGTTTGGCTAAAGACAACTTTTTTTGCACATTAAGGTGACCCAATCGACTATGCCACTCATCCAAATAAGGCATGATAGTTGCTTGAAATGCAAAAGGCTTAGAGAGCTGAGGTTGTTGCAACATGTAGACTCCATCTTCACTTGGCCCTTTCATTAGAATTTTCTTGGTGGTTTGGTCCTTGATAAAAAAATAATGTGGCCAAAATTAAAAAAAAAATAGAGTTGTTAGTTGCAAATTTTTGAACTGAAAGCAAGTCTTTTTTTTTTAATTTTAGGAACACACAAAGTATTATTCAAGCCAAATGTACAATCAAAGTTAGAGAGAAAGCCTTTACCAATGTGAGAAATTAACAAACCTTGTCCATTACCAACAAAAAGTTGATTAGGGCCAGTATATTCATTTATTTGCACCAAATGATTTAGATCTTGGATAATATGGTAGTTGGCTACTGTGTTAGGGAACCAATTGATTTGCACAAGAGGAGCAGAAGGATGGGGAGCTGCTGCATTTACATTTGGTTAAGTGTTGGGACATCAGCACGTGCACTAAATCGACAAGTAATATAGAGGAATATAGTTTAGACTCCAGAATATCGAACTTAAGGGACAAAAGGCTGTTAAGTGAGATATCTAGAGCTGAGCAGGATTAATATGGGACAAATTTCCAAGTTTTTTATTAAGAGCATCCTAAATCTAATTAACAAAATAAACAAATAACAAAGCTAATTAAAATAAATACTAAAACATTAATTAAACATTTCCAAGGTACTATAATCCTCCCTATACCCAATGCATTGAATTATACCACAAAGAAATCTATGGCTTAAATGTGGACAACCCATTTAATCCCCTAGTATTACATTCTGGAGCTTACTATTCTAACTACCTAATATCTCATTCCGGAGTTTATCCAATAGTGAGCATAAGTACGGGTCCCAAGACCAAAGTATGAACTAATATCCCATTTTGAAGCTTAATAATTCAATACCTATCTATTCTCCAACTATTTCGAAATCAAATGCAGTCTACAAATAGAGTTTAAGACCTCCATTCCAAAATCATCGAGGACTCTAGATGTAGAAAACACAAGAACATAGCATGTAAATACCTATTCATACAAACATCATAATCATTCATTCAAGTGAAATAAAATGACCAAATGTTTAATAAAATAGGTAAATGAATAATCACAATAAAGAACAAAACATTCAAGCATATATAAATCAAAGATAGGTTCAATCCATTATATAGATATGGGAATTCATAGATCTCTTAGCAATAAAACTACAAATTAAACATTAATTTGTGAAAGAATATACCTTGTAACTGATGAAGCCTCAAGTTGAATCCAAAACTTCTTCTCAAACTCTCCAGTAAAATGAAAGATAAAACTAAAACTAATTGCAAAAAATTAAATCTAACCCTAAACTTACATTAAAAATAAACCTAATCAAAAGCTTACATTAAATAAATCTACATTACAACACAAAATAAAGAGAAAGACACAAAAAAATGGAAGAACAAAACCCTAGATCTAAAACAACTATCCTCTTTCCTTTAGCCAAACAGAAATGCAGCTTTTATAGCATCTACAGATGGGCATGGTGAAGATACTTTGGTCTTACCCATGTCCAGTTGGCCAAAATTGTACTATAGCATTAACACACGACTGAGACACTTTGGCTTTAGTTGAGTGCACCCTTCTAGGATGAATGACTTTAAACTTTGTATAGCACTTTGCCAAGATAAATGGTCT
Organism: Excoecaria agallocha; assembly: GCA_037975025.1. Classification (NCBI taxonomy): domain Eukaryota; kingdom Viridiplantae; phylum Streptophyta; class Magnoliopsida; order Malpighiales; family Euphorbiaceae; genus Excoecaria; species Excoecaria agallocha. The sequence continues at coordinate 49,087 of JBBPFJ010000121.1, forward strand.
TGATCGAGTCCATAGCAATTTGCTGAGACAAATGGTCGCTACCGAGTGTTAAAATGAAACGGTGCAGATTGGGGATTCTGTAAGGCACACAGCTGAGACACTTTTGTCTCGGTCGTGTGCAAGTAAATTCTCTGCACAAAAGTCAAAATTAACCCATTAAACACATCAAAACTTGATAAATCTCAATATAATTCTATTTGGTATAAAAAGAGAAATTTAACACTTAAAACATTGAAAATCATGCAAAATGAGACACACACACGAACAAAAATAGACTAAATTGGAGTTATCAAATACCCCACATGTAGCTTTTGTTCGCCTTCGAGCAAACAAATAAACCACATTCCCATATACTCGAACTTAAAGAAAGAAAACACAAATTCAGAAAAATTAGAACAACACTATAGTAGAAGTCACTAAACAAAATCCTAAATTGAAAAGACTCAACTGGACCATACTATTTAATCTCCTTTTGTGTGTTCATACTAGGCCAAAACAATTTAAAATAACTTAAAAAAAATTTCCAGCGTAATCCAATAATCGAGAAAAGAATTCATTTATAAAAGATTACACACGTGATTTAGCTCTTGAAACTCAAGAGACGCCATAGGTCTCCCCTTTAGCACCGGAACCTGAAGGTTATCTTTGCAACAACTTGCAATAAGACAAGATCCTTAGGACTTGAAAGTTTCTAATGTGGCTCAGGTATGGCTATCAAGAAAAGATTAGGATCGACAATTAGAACCGCCATTTCTATCTCAACTCACCCTTTTTCTTCTCAAAATTAGTAAGACTTAACTCTACCCTTATTCAATCATTATTGCCATACTTAGATATCCAAAATGTTGAACAAAAAGCACAAATAAGAGGAAGGATTCTCTCTAAAATTTTTTTTCCTAAGATTATAGCTCAATTGGTGTTTAAAGAGCTTAAAATCCTCCTCTACATGTCAAGTACCCCACACTTAGATGGAACTAAAATTGCTAACTTTTTCTTTTTAGAGCAATCAATTTTTTTTCATTTGACAAGCACAAATTTAACAAATTGTCTTTAAACAAGACTACATTTTGAAAATTTTTAATCTCACTTGGTAATGGCAATGTATTTCCAATTTTTGAGTTTAACATTTCAAGCACACCCCTTCATTTCACTCACTAGCATTTCCCAATAAAACTCTTCTCACTCCCTTCTAGAATGGCCAGTTCAAAAAGAATGTAAGACAAAAGCTTTTGAGGCTTGTGGGGTTAAAATGCATGTGTAATTCAACAAGAAAATAACTCAGCATGCATTAAGCATGCTCTAAAGGCTCAAAAGGGCTTGCAAGGGATATTATACAATAACGGCAGGTCCAAAAGTCTTTTCAAAATTGGATAACGAAAAATATTGCCTAAGTAATTTCTAATCTCATTTTTGAGTGGCTGAATTACTTTGAAGGGTGATGAGAAAGGTTCTAGTGCTTTAGAATCCTTACTAAATTACCTTCAAACACTGGTTTTTGTTATTTTCAAAATTAAACCTAAAGTGTACATTTATTAGAAGACCTACTGGTATTGATCTAATTGAAACTAATCTTAAATGAAAAATTCATTCAACAACTAACTACTCTCTTGCAATTCCAAGTAATCTAAATAAGGCTTTCTAATTCTAAGTTCACGTTCATTCACAATAGGAACAACTACGAGGGTAAACTAATTAAGGTGCAAAAGTATAAAATAATTACAACAAACAAAAACAAGCATCACAACTAAACTAAAATTGAAACATAACTGAAAATTAAACTAGAAATAACTAAATAATAACATATACTATAAATTAAAACTGAAATAATAATAAAATAAAATAAAATACAAAATTAACACAAAACATAAAATTACTAGAAAATAAAACACAAAAATAGCTAAATAAAATGGATTCATATTTATCAGGCCAAAATTAATGCAAATGCACAAGGAATGGAGTGCTCATATTGAAAATGCAGATGAGAAGAGAAAATGGAATGTAACAGCATAAAATGGACAGAGGTCCATCATTCACGATAAATCCACGCTTACGGCAGTAAATGATGACTGTCTGAAAATTTTGGGCTGCTGGTCGGCAACAATCACCTAAAAGTACCAAACTCTGAAGGGATTCTGATAGGAAAAATTCCGATGGTTAAGTCAAAAACTAAAAGAAAAAAAGAATAATATCTGAGAGAGAGAAAAAAAATTACTTTACTGTTTATATATGCAATTGATAGAGTTTGAACTCATTTTTAAATCCTAGTTAGGAACATATTCATTCTTCCTTAATTGGTTCCAGTTTTCACCCACTTAATCAAGATTAATGTAATCTCATGATTATCTATTGATAAATCCCACTTTAATTTCAATTATGTCATTTTTCCTTTTGACCATTCGAATTGCTATTTTCTTTTTTTTCAATTATATCCCGTCCGAACTTTTCGATTAAACCCTTTTCCATACTATTTATTAATCCGATTTCTGTATAACACCAACCTTTAATCCGTCTTCCAAACCCATAAATGTCAGGCCGTTACAAAAACCTTAGGTGTGCAGATGTGCATCTGGCAGCATGTGATAATCCATGGCTCTGGTTTATGCAGGCATGAAAAACCAAAAATCAAGGGGACCAATTACTGAATAAATCTAGTATATCATGCTTGGGCTTGATAATTGTTTCTAATATATCATATAATTAAATCTGTAATTATCTTGTGTAATAATTAAAATGCATTCCCCAAGAGCTACAAGCTCCTCAGTTTGCTTCCTATAATCTGTATGGTGTGAAGCTGTTCTACATATGATTGTAATGTTTTTATGTGGCGTTTGTCTCGATCACATAGCAATTCTAATATAAATTTGAAGTTAAAATTTTCAAATCTTAAACCAGCTTTTTGAACTATATCTTGAAAAGACAATCTCAAACACACCAACAGCCCATCTCTTAAGTTGAATAAGCAAATCCCCAAGCTCATTGGTGCATCCCCAAGAAATGCTGGCCTCTCTGGATTACAAAATATGGATCTCCACCCTTCACACTTTAGCTTATAGCCTGTACATAGATCCTCCACCAATGATCCATATCTGAATCCCAACTGCACCGTTCAAATTTAGAAATTACTCTCATTTTAACTTCCGGGTTAATTTTAACCCATAATTTGTTGAGGAAAAAACTTATATAGACCAGGTTAAACAGAAAATCCAATTGTCGAGAGTTAATTTATAAACTTACCTTGTAGCCCCATGCGGTTTTATTCTCATAATTGCAATCTGCCACATGATAAGCCAATGCCAATATTTCTTTGGAGTGTATGGGCTTTTTGACCAGGTGATGTGGACTTAACTCAGGAATTTCTTGTGGGACAATACTTGATGGGCTCCCATAGAAAGCTCTCCTCGAAAAGAATGCCCCTGTCCCTACATAATTGGTACCTCCCAGTCCATCAAAGCCCATCGGTTGAATTATATACAGACGTTTAAATTGAGTAGCATATATATCATCTTTGTTGAGGCCTTTAAAATGTTGAGGAAATTGCACGTACGCATATTTTGAACGAATTTCTGGAGTAGCATAATAGCATAGAACCTGTTTAAGGTTCTGGGGATCGTTAAAATTATGGGTGCATTCGTCATGGCAGCAGATACTCGTAGCTACATATTCAGAAGAATAAAATAAGAAAATAATGCATAACAGTAATGGAGATAAATGGTGGGATAGCATATACCAGCACATTTAGGGCACCAGCCTTGAAGTGGTGAGGAGAGGTCTTGCTCTTCTCTCTTGAAACATAGATAAGGTTAGGCAAAGAATAGCCACTAATATCCTTGTTCTTGATATTCTCTAATAAGGCCTGATTAAATTTTCTTTTTCTTGTATAAAAAATCTGATAAGTAATTTAGATTTGGGGGAAAATATATTTATATTTAAGTATAATTTAATTTCTTAAACTATCTTTAATTTTTGCATAAGAAATAAATATTTATAAATTGACAAATAATGAACCTGAATGACTGTGGGATGACTTTGGCGAGTGAATTTAGGAGCCCATTGTTTGAAAGCTTCTTGTTCTTCATCGCTAGTAATGTACTCATCATCGACTTGTCCTTTTTCCACTGCATGTTCCACTCTTATTTTCATGCTTTCATACATAATCTGCAACACCACCACATAATAATCAAATTCAATAAATTAATTTTAGTTAAGTTTGTTAAGTTTTATGAAGAAGAAAGGAGAAGAAGAGAAAATGAATCTTCTATATCTTTGATACGTGATACAAGAGAACATATATACACAGTATACTGCACCTAAGATCAGTTCTAAGAGTTTCCAATTGTATAAAACTGTGCTACAAGATAAAGATAAATATTAAGCTGTACAAGATAAAGAGAAGCTGTAGATAAGATAAACAGAGCAGAACAGAGTGTTGGAGTTGATCACGGAATCATACAGAGTTTATCACAACAGCATGCAGGTCACGTAACACCAGCTTTCACTTTGACTTTGTCATTCTCTAACACCTCCCCGCAAGCTGATGGCATAGGAAGCTGAAGACGAAGCTTGTCTCTGAAGGCAAGAAAAGAACGTGTATCGAGCGGTTTGGTGAGACCATCAGATAACTGATCAACACTGGAAATGAACCGGACGTGAACTGAACCACGTCTGACTTGTTCACGAACGAAATGGTAGTCCAATTCAACATGCTTGGTACGACCATGAAATACTGGGTTGGAGGAGAGATAAATGGCACCAATGTTATCACACCATAGAGAGGCTGGTAGGGAACGGGAAAAACCAAGCTCAGTAAGAAGAGAACCCAGCCAAAGAATTTATGCAGTGACATTAGCAACAGCCTTGTACTCTGCTTCAGTGGAAGATCTCGCCACTGTAGGTTGTTTCTTTGATGACCAAGAAATTAAATTTGAACCCATGTACACAAGATAGCCTCCAGTAGACCGACGATCATCAGGACAGCCACCCCAATCACTATCTGAGAGTCCTTGCAGCTGTAGACAGGAATTACGAGCAAAGAAAAGACCAAGTTTATGTGTGCCACGCAGGTAGCGCAACACACGCTTCAGAGATTGCCAATGAACATCTGTTGGTTGATGCATAAATTGGGCTAGTTTATTGACAGCAAATGCAATGACGGGACGTGTCAAAGTGAGGTATTGAAGACCACCAATAAGCTGGCGATAACATTCAGGTTGGGGAAGTAAGTTGCCCATTTGCTTGCCGAGATTTGGAGATATAGGAAGAGGAGTGGCACACGGATTGGAGTGATGCATCTGTGCTTCAGCCAGTAAACCATCCAAATATTTTTCTTGAGTTAGCAAGAGACCAGCGGGTTGATAGTGGAGTTGAATACCAAGAAAATAATGGAGTGGACCCAAGTCTTTAACTGGAAATACCTTCCCTATTTCACGTAAAAACCACTCAAGTTTTGTTGGATCAGAACATGTGAGTAATATGTCATCCAAATAAACTAAAATGTAAAATTTTAATGACCCAGCACATAGATAAAATAGAGAAGAATCTGCTCTAGAGGCAATAAACCCAAGCTTTGTTAAAAAGGTAGAGAGTCTTGTGAACCAAGCCCTTGGTGCCTGTTTTAAGCCATATAAAGACCGCTGCAATTGGCAAACAAAATCTGGAAATTGGGAGTGAACGAAACCCGTTGGTTGCTCCATGTAAATAGTGTCCATTAAATTTCCATGTAGAAATGCATTGGAAATATCAATTTTCCGGATAGGCCATTGATGAATAATGGCAAGAGACAAGATTGTCCGCACAGTTGTGAATTTAACAACGGGAGAAAAAGTCTCTTGGTAATCAACTCCAGATTGTTGAGCATAGCCTTTGGCTACCAGTCGTGCTTTATAGCGATCGACTGAGCCATTTGGTTTGCGTTTAATACGAAAAACCCACTTGTTACCAATGATGTTCTTGTGCAAGGGACGGGGTACAAGTCTCCAGGTATGATTTTGGAGGAGTGCATTTAGCTCATCCTGCATAGCTTTGCGCCATTCTGGAACAGTCTTTGCTTGTGTGATAGTTTTAGGTTCAATAAGAAGATAATTTTGTTTAGTGAGGGCAACATGTGCTTGGCGAGGAGCAAATGAAGAGGGACGAAGCACCATTGGATGGGTGCGAGTATTTTGAGGTGGAGGGGCAGTGGAGTTGTATGAGGATAAGTCTACAACAAGATTGAGGCCTGGTGGGGAAGATGCATTTTGAGGTGTAGAAGAAAAAGAAGGACGGTGAGGTGATGAAATAGATGGGGACGGTGATTGGGAAGAAGTACGAGGAGGAATCATACCTGAAGAAGGAACTGAAGCCGAGCCCAAAGTGGAGTGTAGCAAATTTGTAAAATTAAGCCATGATGAATCTGTGGCAACTCTTGATGACTGGGAAGCCTGCGTGGCATAAGGGAAGAGTTTTTCTTGAAATTTTACATGGCGGGCTAAGTAAATACGCCCAGTGCTTTTATCTAGACACCTATAAGCAGCATGATTAGAACTAAGTCCCAAATTGATACAAGGCATTGTACGAAAAGAAAATTTGTGTGTTTGATAGGGTCGAAGCCAAGGAAAAACAGCACAACCAAAAGGTTTAAAGGCCAAATAGGTAGGTAATTTTTTAAATAAAATTTCGAAAGGAGATTGTTTTAGTAACACATTACTGGGCAAAACATTTATGAGCATTGTGCTTTGTTCAAGAGCAAAATTCCAAAATTTTAAAGGGAGAGAGGCATGTGCCAAAAGAGTTAAAGTAGTATCCACCAAATGTCGAATTTTTCGTTCAGCTGTCCCATTTTGTTCATGTGTATATGGACAAGCAATTCGATGAAGGATACCAGTTTTTTTGAAATATGAATGTAATTTTTGGTATTCACCCCCCCAGTCAGAGTGAAAAAATCGAATTTTGGTTTGGAATTGGCGTTCAACCAATTTCTCAAATTGAAGAAAAACATCAAAAACTTCACTTTTATTTTTTAAACAGTAAACCCAAGTGTATTTGGAAAAATCATCAGTAAACAACATAAAATAACGATGACCATTAAAAGATAATGTAGGAGCAGGACCCCAAACATCAGAATGAATAATGTCAAATGGAAAGCAACTCTTATGTTCGACTGCAACTAGAGGAATACGAGACATTTTACCTAACAGACAACTACTACAAGGTTTTAAAAAAGAGGTGGCACTTGAGATGCTCTTATCATTAATCAAATCCTGCATTTTTTTGTAATTTGGATGGCCAAGTCTTGCATGCCAGTCATCAAGGGTTGCTGATTCTGCTACTAAGGCTTGCTTGAGTGATCGGAGCTTGTACACTCCCCCTTCACTGGGTCCTTGCATTAGTACCTTCTTGGTGGTTTGATCCTTAATGAGAAAATGAGAAGGCCAAAATTCAAAAAAACAGGAATTGTCAGTTCTGAATTTTTGGACTGATAGAAGATTTTTAATTATTTTAGGAACACATAAGACATTATTAAGTTGCAAAGAATCATTCAAGGAAGGAAGCAAAGCCTTACCGGTATGAGTTATAGACAACCCCTGACCATTACCTACATGAAGATTGTCCGTTCCATGGTAGCTTTGGGCATCGACAAGCTGCTGAACATCTGGAGTAATGTGGTAATTAGCTGTTGTGTCTGGAAACCAAGATTGCATTCCATACGGTGATTCTGGCTGCATTCCATATGGTGAGACCGGCTGTTGAGTATAGACATGATTTGCTTGAGGAAACATGGGTCTACTGCCAAAGTTAACTTGTTGTCTAGGTACATATCGTTTTCTACAAGTGGTGGCTATGTGATTGCGTAATCCACAAATTTGACATGGCCCTCGGTTTTTCTGTTGAGTGCTATTACCTCGATTGTGGTTACCACCACGTGAATGAAAAGCAAGTGGAGCGGAGGTTGTATGTGAGGCAGCGAAATCTGAGCCTTTGATGACTATGTTGGCTTGAGGTTCCTGTGTTCCCTTTAACAGAATTTCATGGGCAACTAATTGGCCATGTAACTCATAAAAGGAAATTGGTTCAGTTCGGAGGTTGAGAGCAGTAATAATACTATGAAATTCAGCACCAATATTTCGATAGATAATTGCATTGAATTCTGCTGGAGAGAGAGGTTTACCTGCTGCACTAAGTTCATCAGCTAATGCCTTAGCTTTTTGAAGATAAGCTGATACAGACATATCATTCCTTTTGAGTTCTTGCAGCTCAATGTGCAGTTGTAGTTGCCTGTTCTGTGAAATGGAACCAAAAGCATTTGCAAGAGCAGTCCACACTTCTCGAGAGGAAGAGAGACCAATGACATATGGGAAAATTTCTTCCGTTAGAGATGAAAAGGGCCAGGAGAGAAGCATTTGATCCTTTTTGAACCAGGTGTCATATTCTGGATTAGGAACTAATTCACCAGTAGTTGAGGAAAGTGTTTGAGGTGGGGGGAGCACGTGCCATCAATGACGCCATTAAGGTTTTGATAATTGAGAATGGGAGTGAATTGGGTCTTCCAGGCTAGGTAATTCTTAGTATTTAATTTTACGGAGAAGGAATGGGTAGCGGAAATGGTAGTAGAAGAAGAGACTGGAATAATAGATTGATTTGCCATGGTTAAATGGACTTAGTGCTCTGATACCATGTTAAGTTTTATGAAGAAGAAAGGAGAAAAAGAGAAAAAGAATCTTCTATATCTTTGATACGTGATACAAGAGAACATATATACACAGTATACTGCACCTAAGATCAGTTCTAAGAGTTTACAATTGTATAAAACTGTGCTACAAGATAAAGATAAATATTAAGCTGTACAAGATAAAGAGAAGCTGTAGATAAGATAAACAGAGCAGAACAGAGTGTTGGAGTTGATCACGGAATCATGCAGAGTTTATCACAACAGCATGCAGGTCACGTAACACCAGCTTTCACTTTGACTTTGTCATTCTCTAACAAAGTTAGTCCAATATTCACTTACTAAGTTCTTAAATCCCCATGCTTACGTGTTTTTGCTTCGATTACATGGCAGTTTATAATTGATTTAATGTATAAATAATCTCATGCACTTATCAAAACAAGAAATTTAATTTCATTTTTGAATCCTTCACATTCAAATTCAGTCACTTGTTTATATATTACAATTTTAATAATTTATATTTATCAGCATTTTATATTTTATGAAGGGTAATGGCAAGATCATGTAAATAATTCATGGCAAATAAATAATGAAACCAGAAATCACTTATTGCTCAAACAGTTGAAAGGTTTGTATTTCTAACTATTAAGATTTGAGTCTCCATCCACGTCGGTCCAAAAAAAGAAAAAAGAATAAATTATGAAACCAAATATGTGTGAAAAAAAAATACTTATGGCTAATGGAATTTTTTTTTTTTTATTTAAGTCCAGTTCATAAACTTTTTATGGAACGAACAAATAATAAAGTATCGCATATGCTATTAAATACAGGACTATTTATTTTTAATCAACTTATATTACGTATAATTTTTTATTATACAAATCCACAAAACTTTTATGGCCGGAATTTAAGCAAGACTTACATATGGCTAATAGCTTCGCCCATAGCCTTTCATTTTTAACAGAACCCAGGTGAGCCCACGTACAGGACGGGAACCAGAGGATGGGCCAGAGAAATACAGACAGGATGATTAAGTTTTCAGAAATAAACGACACAATATTTGTTTGTTTTCTTCCTCGTCGAATGGCTATTCTTTATGACAAGTTGCCAGCTGTGCTCATTGCCCATACCTTACGTCTAAAATGCATTTTAATTCACAAATCTCAAAGCTCTCAAAATATTCAATTATTTCAAATTGTTGTTGTATTTGATATTTTTCATCTTTACAATATCGAAGACTAGAATCCATTAATATTTTAGTAATAGTGATTTAATACATTATTATAAAATTTATCGATCGGAAAATCATTGCAGTTTCTTAATTACTAGTTGTGCATTATATTATTATATTTGTAGCCTATTACAATTTGATTAGCGGAATTTCCTTTTCAATTTTTATGGTGAACTTATTTATTTTCTTGATTGGAAAAAATTCTAAAATTATTATTTATATTTAGTATTTTTTATTTTTTAACCATCAAACTAGCTAACATGAAGCATAATCTAGAGGGAAAAAATATTAGCTTGGCCTTTATTAATGATATATGGGAATGAATAGGGATCATCTCGGGGCAGGACGGAAGTGGGGAATGGCTTCCAACCTACTGCCCTAATCGGAGGCCGGACGGGGGTGGGGCCGTCCCCGAAAGTATTTCGGAGGAAAAATTCCTCCGTTCCCATCCCCATGCGAATCCCCGTCCCAACATAAAAAATATTTTTAAAAAAAATATAATTATAACTAAAATATAATATTTAACAATTAATTATAATTGAAATATTATGTTTAATAATTAAAAAATATAAGTTCAATTACAAATTAAATTAATATAAATTTTAATAATTGATGAAATTAAAATTAAATATAATTTAAAACTAAATTATATAAACATAATTAAACTTAATTATTAAATTTCGAGAGTAAAAAAATTTTAGGACGGGGACCACAATCCCTATGCCTGTTCCAAATTCTAACTCTAAGTCAGAAAATATTTTCCTCCATCTCCACCCCACGGAGAAAATTTTCAAAAATTCTTTATCCTATTCGGTACGGTTTCCTACCGGATGATCATGGGATTTCCCGCCCCATCATCCTTCTAAATGAAGTTGTAACAAGTTCCTGTAATGATATAACCCTACATAAATATAAATTCGAATACCGAATATATAGTTATACCAAAACAAAAAGATTTATAAGAAATTTACGTACCTTGATTTTATCGGCGGCAGGCGAAGAAATACAGTTGGATTCAAAAAAAGCTTGAGGGCTTCTCTCTAAAAGATTGTTGTCCCTGCAAAAGGGAAGCCAATGGGCAGCAAACTTGGCAGCCTCCATGAAAGCAAAAAGAGTAAGAGCAGAGCCACCGTCGTCCGATACCTAAACCGAAAGCTTCTCCGCCGGATAATCATAACCCATAACCGATAAAGCTCTGTTCACTATGGTCATAGGCGGCTCCTTCGTCGGATCAGCAGTGCATATAACCTTATCGAGATTTTCGGGGAATTCTTTTCGAGAGATTGTGTATAAGCGCGAAGCCTTACCAGTGCTCCACATGAAGGCAAGAACAAGGTCTGCGATAAAGATTATTAGAGTTGTGAAGAAAGTGAGGAGATTTTTGGAGTGGAAGATAAGTGCTTGTGCATGATGATAATACAGTGTTATGATGGCAAACGTGTAAATTATAGCAAATATGCGGTTGAAGGTCACTCTAGGTAGGAGTTTTACGGTGTTTAGAGGAGGAGCTCCGGCGGTTGCCTCCATGTTTTTAAGTGTATATGCTCATGAGTATCTAAGCTAAACAGTTTATTAATATAGTATCAAATATTGTATTAAATTATTTGTTATTTTGCATGTATGAACAATTTGATGAATTTTGGCTAAAAGAAAAAAAGAAAAGATCGGTTATTAGACTTTTTAAGAGAATGAAATACCATTAAGTAATATGTTTTTATCCACCAAAGATATCTAATTTTTATTTAAATAATGAGCTATTCCAAGTATGCTAGCCAACTATTTCAAATTTACAACCGGAACTTGTAAGAGATGGAATGAAATGGTAGCGGATTTTTTTATTAAGATAGTGTTTGATAAATTGATTCAGGTAAGAAATTTTAAAATAAAGTTGGATTATTTTTTGGATCAAAATATGAAATAGTCAAGATAAGATCGGAAAATATTTCGAATTTTTTTAATTGTTTGTTAAATTTTTTGTAATGAATTAAAAATATATTTTTTTCAATTTTTAGTTATTTTTTATTTGTCAAATTATAGAAATACATATTTTGATCGTACATCAAAATATTCATATCTTGATCTCTCGAAATATAGATAGTTAAAAAATAAATTTGTGTGACTCACTTTTTTTTAACAGATATTTGAAAAGATCGGAAAGATTGGAATAATTTTATTTTATTTTTATTCTAAGCTTTACAAGTTTAACAAATACTATCTAATTAAATGTATTTGATTTAATTTTTTAAATATTTAAAAATAAATATTTTATTCTGCAAAATATAAATTTAAATTAATCAAATAAATAAATTTAAATATCAAATAATTATAAAAACTTTATGACAGCACAAATTTATAAAGAAAATAAAAATCTGCCAGTATTTTTAAAAATATTTTATAATTAAATTCAAATTTGAAATAATTACTAGTTCAACTAAATAGAGAAAATATCAGTGTCGTCTCATCTAGAGATTGCAAATAAATATTTCTAATAAACTTGATATATCGAGTATCAAGACAAAGCTCCAAAATCATGGCATCATTTTTCGTTTTTTTCTATATGTATTTGACGACCACTATGTCTAGTCAATATTGCCGTGCTTGCTGATATTATTGTAAATTAATAATGGCAACACATAAACGATAGGAGTACATACACTGCCATATCAAACAAAAATCAAAAGTAAAATATTACTCATTCCATTCGGATTTTTGCTCTTGGAATCTTGGCCCGATTTTATTTTGCTGGCTTATGCAATTTTTTTTTTTTTAAATATTTTTATATCTAAATTGGACACATGATCAGGTATATTTTCAAATAGATATACACCTTTTAAAAATAGATATTCACAAATAAATTTTCACTTTTTAAAAGTATAATATTTTCAGATATAAATTTAGCAGTATGTCTTTACTACAATAAATATTAATTTAATTTTTAAAGTATATTTAGAACTTGAATTTTTTTTCCAATCAATTTATCTATTAGTTGTCTTTTTTTGTTCGGAAGAGCAAATTAGTAAAAGTTAGAGAAATTAATAAGTTTTTTAATTTAATAAAAAAATAAAATGAACATGGAGTATATCGTTAAACTTCTCAAACTATTCAATTCAAATAAAAATAGTTTTAGTAGTAAAGAAGAGAAAACAGATAAAATATCAATTTGGTTCTTGAATCTTTTTCGTTCTACGAAATCTAACTCCAATACAATTTCAAACCCAATCATTCATTAATTTATCTATTAAAAACAGAAGAAATGATGAATTAAGAGCATTAGTTTGATGAAACCCATTATGCATACGCTGTCAACTCAAAGCTGATATCAAGTGTTTGTCCCCATTCTTAACTGACAGTGATAACTAAAGAGAACATTACCATGAAAAATGGGTGCTGAAGTTATTTATTTTTATGTTGGATTGGTTGTAAACTTAATTGATAATCACGGAAAAAATATTTATAGGTACAGACAGTCGTTCTAATAGCACTTGGCATGATGTAAAGTCCATCAGTAAGGAGCACCAAATGTGAGCTGGAAGACAGAACAAGGAACGCATAACGTACGATCGGATTAATGGGACAACATACCCTATTAGTCTACTGACACAAAGCAGCATCCATTCCTTTCACCCACTCCATGTCACTTCGCCATTTACCTGTGTAGATAATGTAACTGTAGATTGCAATGTTGATTTCCAACTGACAGCACTATTTCCAAATGTAAATACGTAGCCTGTTAAAGATCTCCTTTTGTCGAGATCTCCTGCATAATCAGAGTCGACATAACCAACCAATCTGCTATCACCATTACTAAACTCCAAACAAGTGTCAACTGAGCCTTTCAAGTATCTTAAAATCCATTTCACTACTTTTCAGTGAACTTTACCAGGATTTGCCATAAATCTACTCACGACACTAATTGCATGAGAAATATCAGGTCGAGTACATACCGTGGCATACATGAGACTGCCTACTGCACTGGAATATGGAACATAATCCATGTATCTTTGCTCTTCATCTGTGTTGTGGTGATAGTGCAGCTGAAAGCTTGAAATGAGCAGCTAATGGAGTACTTACAGGCTTTGCATCTTTCATGCCAAAATGCTCCAGAACTTTCTCAACATATTTCTTTTGAGTGAGCAACAACTCCCCTGCTTTTTTATCCCTCTGAATCTCCATCCCAAGAATCTTTTTTGCTGCTCCAAGATCTTTCATCTCAAACTCATTAATCAACAGAACTTTCAGCTTTTTAACTTCAAAAGTATTCTTTACAGCAAACAACATGTCATCAACATATAACAATAAATATATAAATGACCCATCAACTAACCTTCTGAATTAAACACAATTGTCATAATTACTCCTTGAAAATTTATTGCTGGTCATGAAGGAGTCAAACCTCTTATACCACTACCTGGGTGCCTGCTTAAGGCCGTATAAAGATTTCTTCAGCAAACAAACATGGTCCTCCTTGCCTTCATCCCGAAAGCCTTCTGGTTGTTGCATGTAGATTTGTTCTTCAAGCTCATCATGTAGAAAAGCAGTTTTGACATCTAACTACTCCAATTCTAAGTCATACTTAGCCACCATAGCAAGCAACATATGAATGGAACAATGTTTCACAACTGGTGAAAAAATATCATTGAAATGCACACCTTGCACTTGTATGAATCTCTTTGCAACTAAGCGAGCTTTGTATCTTGCTTCTTCAATGCCTAGGGTGCCTTTCTTTTTCTTGAAAACCCATTTGCAGTCGATAATCTTCTTTCTTTTTGGTGGTCTAACAAGCTCCCAAGTGCCATTCTTATACAAGGACTCCATTTCTTCTTGCATAGCTATCAACCATCTATTTGAGTTGGCTCCTAAAATGGCTTCTGAATATGTGGACAGCTCTCCAACATTGTTGATCTCCTCAACTGCTGACAAAGCATAAGCCACCAAGTCTGCATAATCTTTATATTTTATTGGCTTCTTTATTTCTCTCCTTTCTCTATTTTTGGCAATAGAGTATGATTGATCCAGTTCAACTGAGTTAGGATCTGAATCACCTCGCTGAGAGCTGGATAATTGTGAATCCAACTGTGAGGTAGAATCCTGCTGAGCAGGATAGTTTGCAACATCCATCTCCTGTCTCTGACTGGCCTCCTCCTGCTTGTCAGAACTGCAAGGTACCAAGACTTTATTTTTTGAGTGAAGCATGGAACCTTCATCAAATGTGGCATCTCTGCTGATTATAACTTTGGATGATTTGGGACACCAAAGTTTATATCCTTTTACCCCTGATGGATATCCAAGAAAAATACATTTCTTCGCTCTTGGTGCTAACTTACCATAATTAACGTGCATGTATGCTGGGCAACCAAAGATTCTGAAATTTGAATAATTTGTAGGTTTGCCAGACCAAGCTTCCTCTGGAGCCTTAAAGCCAATTGGAACTGATGGAGATCGATTCACTAAATAGCAAGCTGTAGAAACAGCTTTTGCCCAAAAACTCTTTGGTAATCTAACATTTGAAAGCATACACCGTGCTCTCTCAATAAGAGTTCTGTTCATGCGTTCAGCAACTTCACTTTGTTGGGGTGTCATTCGAACTGTGTGATGCCTCATAATGCCTTCATTTTTACAGAAGTCATTGAACTCATTTGCACAAAACTCCAAGCCATTATCTTTCCTCAACCTCTTTATTTGCCTTCCTGTCTGCTTCTCTATCATGATTTTCCATTGCTTGAATGTGGAAAATACCTGATCCTTGTGTTTGAGAAAGTAAACCCAAACCTTCCTCGAGAAGTCATCGATGAAGACAAGCATGCATTTGGCATCACCTTTTGATGGAACTTGTGATGGCCCCCAAAGATCAAAATGGATGTAATCCAAAGTACCTTTGGTTGTGTGGGTACCTGTGCTAAAACTGACACGTTTTTGCTTACCAAAAATACAGTGTTCGCAGAAAATAAGCTTGCTAGTATTTTATCCACACAAAAGACCCTTATTACTTAACAAGGTCAAGCCTTTCTCTCTCATGTGGCCTAGCCTCATATGCCACAATTTGGTGATGTCAGTTTCAGACATTTGAGTAGAAATTGCAGCAGCAGCTCCTGTAACTGTGGTTCCTTGCAAAATGTAAAGACTTCCAACCTGTCGAGCCTTCATAACCACCAGAGCACCTTTGCTAACCTTCATAACTCCACATTTACCTGAGTATTTGCATCCACCAGCATCAAGGGTGCCCAGAGAGATGAGATTCTTCTTCAAATCAGGAACATGATGAATGTCTATCAAAATTCGTACCACGCCGTCATGCATCTTGATTCAAATTGTGCCCTTGCCAATAACATTACAAGCTACATCATTGCCCATCAAAACAACTCCACCTACAAAGGATTCATATGTGGAGAACTAGTCCTTATTGGGACATATGTGATAAGAGCAACCTGAATCCATAATCCAATCATCTTTGAATCTACATCTTTCACTGTTCGTGACTAAAAGGACATTAGATGTGGACTCACTTTCAGCAACCTAGCTTCGGCGAAATTTTCTCTTCTTTCTTCATTTGATTGTTTATTTTTCAACTTATAACAATCAACTTTAATGTGCCCCTTTTTATGACAATAGTTACATATCAAATTCTTATGTCTAGATTTTGACCTAGACATGCTACTACCTGAATTCTTATTTTTAGGCCTTCCTCTGGCAATAAGGCCTTCTGCTACATTATCATCTTTACTACCGACAATCTCTTTATCAATTATAATTTTAGAGAGTAAAGTTGTCTTAACCTCAGCCAAAGACACACTATCTTTTCCATAAAGCATTGTGTCCCTAAAACTTTTATATGACGATGGTAATGAGCACAACAATTTTAAAGAAGCATTTTCATCATCAACTTTAGCACCGATATTTTCTAGACTTACTAAAATTGATGTATATTCTTCAAGGTAGATTTTAATAGAAGTACCTTCCTGCATTTGAAATGTGCAGAACCACGTCATATGGTATAGCTTGTCGGTCAGGGTTTTTAACATGTACAAGGACTCCAACTTTGCCCATAAGCCAGCTGCTATATCTTCATTGATGACCTCCTAAAGAACTTCATTAGACAAACAGAGCTTAATCATGGAAACTGTCTTGTTGATGATCTCCTCCTTCTTTTCTTCAGTCATTGACTCTAGCATACTATTATTCCCCAATAAGGCTTTCTCAAGCCCATTCTAAATTAAGATGGCACACATCTTAATCTTCTACAAAGAGAAATTTATGTTGCGATCAAATTTCTCAATATCAAATCTTGTAGTTGCCATTGCTTCAATCACGAACTTCTTTGATAAAAAAAATAGCTCAAACTATTCCACGTGAATAGTAACCGTACACGTGAATAGTAACCGTATAGGTGAACAGTACCATATAGATGAACAGTTACTGTATAGGTGAATAGTAATTGTATATGTGTACAGTACCGTATACGTAAACAATATCTAAGAAAAATCTTTTTTGATGTGGAAAATTAGTCTATACTGCAACAACAGAGCATACTAAAAAAGAACCTTGGCTCTGATACCAATTTGTTAGGATTGATGTGCTATTTTGATAGTAAATTTAATGGCAACAATGAAGAAAATAACCAAAGTATAAGAAAAATAAAGACACACAAAATTTACGTGATTTGGCAATGTGCCTACGTCCATAGGAGAAGGTGAGCAATAAATTAATTATGGAATAAACAATATTACAAATGGATAACTCTCAATCCAAAACTCAAATACACCCGGTCACAAATGCTCTCTTAATAAATTAGAGTATTAACTATACACTATACAGTATTTTACAATACTCTGTCGATATTTTCTGTGTCTTGGTGCAAATGAAGGAGAAGCCTTTTATTGGCATATATGGGCAACTGTTGAACCAACAAAGAAACAAAGAAAATTTGGGTGGGATTTGGTGATTTGACAAAAGCAAAGAAAACAAAGCAAAAGCAAACAATTCAATAAAAGATTTTCGGTGGCACCGAATTATTGACCAAGAGATATCAAATGCCACAAAATGCCAAAAGAAAATTCATGGCATATTTGACATTTAGTATGTGTCTTTTATGAATGCTTTTTTTTAGTTTTAATCAATGAGGCTTCAAGAAGAGATGAAAATCAACTCACAGCGAACAGTCATAAAAATCAACAAGATTTAATTATATATGATTGACTGACAGTTGAATATATCTGAAGTTTATTTTATCTTGAAATTGTTTTTTCTTCATTAAATTAACACAAAACTACAAAACAACAATAATAATCTCTCTATTCCATGTCAAAAATATTTTAAAAAATACTAAAATATCCTCCCTCTTCAATTAATTTAGTGAAGATAAATATAGTTTAAAAAATCAATAAAAAAGAGAAAAGTTAATAATGAAAATATCAATGTAGGGTTGATACCAACGAAGGGATAAATTTAAAATAAATTTAATTAATACTCTTTTTAGTTTTTATGCCATTTTAAGTAATTATTTTCACTTTAACATCCTTTGAATTTTGAATGAAAAAATTAGACAAAAAGAAAAGGGCTACCGCTTAGAGTTTTAGACCTAAAATTTTAAAGGGTACCGTTTGTAATTTTGGATGAAAATTTTAGATAAAAAGCAAAGTTATACCTCCTGTAGTTTTAATAAAAAAATTACATAAAAAACAAAAAAAAAATACTGCTTGATACTTTGAGTGAAAAAATTAGATAAAAAATAATGTGGTTTCCCTTTGCATTTTAAGCGAAAAATTTATACAAAAATAAAAGTGGTAGCCATTATAGTTTTGGGTAAAAAATTTAGAAAAAAAAAAAGTAAAAAGCTACTCATTTGAGTTTAAGATAAAAAAAAATTAGATAAAAAATAAAAGAATACTCTTTTGGATTTTGGATAAATAAAATTTAGATAAAAAGTAAAATGGGATCACTTTGAGTTTTTGACAAAAAAAAAATCTAGACAAAAAAGGGATATATTTAGAGTTTTGGATAAAAAATTTAGACAAAAAATAAAAAGATACTCATTTAAATTTTGGGGAAAAAAAAAAGAAAAAACAAGTGAGTACTCCTTTGAATTTTGGGTAAACAATTTAGACAAAAAAAAAAAAAGAGATAGCCTTTTTAGCTTAGGTAAAAAAATTAGATAAAAAGAGAAAGAGTATCATTTGGAGTTTGAGGTTAAAAATTTAGATAAACAGCAAAAAAAATCTCTCGGGTTTTGGTCGAAAAAGTTTAAAAAAATAAAAAAGGTATTTCTTCGAGTTTTGTGAGAAAAAATAATTTTTTGGGCGAAGGGGTTTGATAAAAAATAAAATGGTACCTCTTGAAAATTTGGATAAAAAAATATACAAAAAAATTAAAAGGATACCCTTTTAATTTTTATCTAATTTTTTTTTCAAATACTCAAATGGATACTTATTAATTTCTTTTATCTGAATTTTTCTCCAAAAACAAAAAATGATACCCTTTTGATTTTCATCTTAATTTTTCACCCTGAAATTCAAAGAGATACTCTTTTTCTTTTATTTGAACTTTTCTCCAAAAACTCAAAAAGGATATACCTATACTTTCTATCTAATTTTTTTCCTCCAAAATTCAAGGATGTCCTTTTACTTTTCGTTTAAATTTTTTTCCGAAAACTCAACAGGTTACCATTTGCAATCCTTGGGAGTTTTGAGTAAAAATTTTAAGTAAAAAGTAAAGTGGGATCCACCGAGTTTTGTGCAAAAAATTTAAACAGAAAGTAAAAAAATATCCCATTAAAGTTTTTGGTCTAAAATTTAGATAAAAAAAAAGAGGTATTATTTGGAGTTTTGAATGAAAATTTTAAATTAAAAATAAAAAGGGTATATCTTGAAAATTGGAGACTAAAAACTTTCACAAAAAGTAAAGAGATTTCCAACAGTTTTGGACAAAAAATTTAGATAAAAAATAAAAAGATAAGAAAGTTAAGTAAATTATTGTAAAATATTGATTTTATAAAATAGCGTTAGCAATTGATTAATTGTTTTTTTTTTTGTAAATTTCAAGTAAACCATTTAATTTTTATATGACAATTTAGCACTATATTAAATATAGGGGTATATAATAAGTAGGAATAGTAGACATCCAAATATTTTTCTCATATTTTTAAAATAACACTTAAAATAAAATAAAGTAAACTAGTAAAAATTACTAATTAAAATTAAAGAATAATGCTTTAACTTTATAAAATGATATTTCAGATGAAATATTTAGAAATAAAAGTGAAAATTTATGAGGTACGGAACTAGTAATAATATTAGTGGCTTCTTGATATGTTAATAATAGTGGCATGCGGTGGAGCACATGTCAACTTGACAGCTCCGATAGTCCTGCTGATAGGCATTTATCAATTGACCGAAAAAAGAAATAAAAAAATAAAATTCAAATAAAGTTTACAGATAAATGAAAAACAAGCCAAGCTTGATGTGAATTTGTCACGTTTATTAACTAATGATTTGTTTTTTCTCTTTTTCAAGACGAAATTTAAGAAACTAACGTAATTGTTAATTGCTCAAAGTTAACAGTTTATTTCGGACACTAACATCAACAATCCAATCATCTTTGCTTTAATGGAGGCTGCTAAGTTTGCCTCCCATTGGTTACCCTTTTGCGAGAATAATAACTTGCTTGATAGATGCCCTGAGGCTTATTTTGAATTGCTGCAAAATTCTTTTTTCAGAGATGGAGAAAATTAAGGTCAGTTATAAATATTTCTTTTCCTTAATGTATAATTTGCAGTTTTGGCAATTATTTTATGTCAGATACATATATTTTCCCTTTTTAATTTTATGGTTAAATGTGCAAAAATACTTTTAATGGCTATCAAAAATACTAATTTTACCCTTAACGTTCAGTTACAGCTGCTCAAATTATCAAAATAATAAAATTTTATTCTTAAAATAACGAAATCGTTAATTTAACCGTATTTCATTAAAATAATATGACATATTCATGTTAACGGTCAAAAAACGAAATACAGTCAAATTAACTGTTCTGTTATTTTATGGATAAAATTACACCATTTTGATAATTTTAGAAATAATATTATATGTAACTAAATATTATAGACAAAATTACTTTTTTAAAAAAATATTAAGGATATTTTTGTACATTAAATCTAATTTTATTTAGAAAATTCTATCCGAATAATTGATCGGCACTCGCCCGGAATTTAAGAGATATTGATCCACAAAGCATTCAAAATCACATATATAATTTAATATGTGAAAATTCTTGCCTAGAGTTTGTTTTATTATATAGTTTTTGTCAATTTAATTGTTAAAAAATTAAATGAGAAACGAAATAAAACAAGAGTATAACATAAGAAAAGTATGTTATCCCACTCCGCCATTACTGTACCCCGTCTCCAAGAAGAGAAAATGTATAATAGAAAATCTTATCCTTTTGAAAATATTATATTATAGTATTGGTTTTTGAAAATATCTCCACGTACGTAGTAAATATATTATAATTTTTATGCAAGGACAAATTAATTAAATTAATTAAATTTTTACATTTTACCCTTATTTATCGAATTTCACAGTAATTCAAAATAGAATTGCTTTAGCATTGGAAAAAAATAATGAAATAATAGTTAATCAATTCTATTAATTTTCTTCTACAGTGTTAGAAATCAATGAAAAAGTGAGAACCATTAGTAATTTAAACAGTTAAGAATATCATTATTCTTTTACTTGACTAGTGTTTGAATTCATCTTTTCCCAATTTCAAAAAATATATATATTATCGAAAATAAGAAATTAATGAACAAGCATTTTTTATTTAATTACGATAAACAAATTATTTTCTGTGAAGAAATTGATAGTTGAAATATTTGTTGGAAAGGATAAAGTATTACTGAAATATTAAGATAAACAAAACCTGCACACCGGTTATTGGCACGTTGGATTCACTTGACTACTTTTACTTTGTTATTTACGTCAGATAGTCTAGCACCTCTTGAATCCATTTAAATTCATTAGAATTTTTAATTTAATTTCAAAAGAAATTTAGAATTTCTCGAAATTGATCTAATTACCATGTGAAAGCTACTGGGAGCGCTAAATCATTTGAAACTTATCTAAAAAAAAAAAATTCATCCAAATTATTTTCTCTTCATTGAGTTTAATCCCACGGTGTCTGATTATGAGATTGAGGACACTGTTATAACTATCTCTCCATTCAAAAAAAAAAAATCAAAAATAAAAAACTCATACATTTCAGTTTTTAAATACTTGAAATGATATATTCTAATTTTTTTTTGTAAGCCTATCACTACGAATCCGAATTTATTTTTTTTGTAAACCTATCAAAATAAATTAATTTTTTCTGTTTCCATATTTGTTTATTTCTAATAAATTATTTGCAAACATTATGGTGCAGGCATCAGAATCACAATGGTTTATTCTGTATATATTCCTTTTCCTTGGGGCATATGCACATGATTTGGTTGACTTTATATTGGTGGGTGGGTCGGCCCAATCTTGGTGGAATGATCAAAGGATTTGGCACATAAGGGGTCAAACATGTTACTTGTTTGGATGCATAGAATTCTTGCTTAAAAGCTTAAAGATTTCAAGATTTGGATTCAATGTCACTAGCAAAGTGGTTGATGATGAATTAAAGAAAAGATATGATCAAGGAATCTTTGAATTTGGAATCCATTCACCCATATTTGTGACCCTATCTATGGCCGCTATAATTAATTTAGTATCTCTTCTTCATGTGTTGGTTTAAATTTTTCGAGACGGAAATTTTGAAGGACCGTTATTATAGACTATGATTTCAAGTTTTGTTGTCTTGTCTTGTTGTCCAATTTATGAAGCCCTTGTCCTAAGGAGTGATGATGGGAAAATGCCCATAAAAACTACTATTATGGCAACATTTTTCACATTTGTCCTTTATTCGGTTTTTTCTTTCTTTCTTTCTTGTGTAACCATTCATCCACAAACCATGAATAATTAGGGTTTGATTTTGATATATGTATTTGCAGATCATTTTAAATAAGTGCTATAAGCTTGTTTTCATTCATAAATAAATAATCCAACCTTGTTAAAGAAAAGAGTATGATCCAAATTTATTTATTTTTTAATAAACATTTCTGCTGAAGCTATCACATACACTGAGTGACAAGAATTTTATCCAACAAAGTTCTACAAAACAAGAAATTATTACAATATAGCTAAAGAAGTAGAATAAGAAACTAATAAGAGCAGAATCATAAAATAGCAACGTAGCGTCGAACCCTACACCCAACAGTTAAATTCTCTTTTTCGAATTTTTTTATTAAGGGATGGCCATAGAAATTAAGCATTCAAATCCTCACAAATTCATGTATTCTTTACCTGAAAAATGTAAGAACCAGCTGAATAAATAGCCAATGCCAAACCTGTACCAATAACACTAGTCTTGGCTGGCATTTTGCCATTATCACTTCTCAATACCATTGCTTCATAAATTGGCCAACTATTTGCCACTGCAAATGCTGATAAGAACATTTGGATTGCTACTGCTTCAATATTTAATTTTTCTTTTGCAAATTCAGACACACCCCACAATAATGATACCAAGTTCATTAGAGCTGCCGTTACTAAGGGCACAAACATTGGCGAATTAACTCCAAATTCAAATAGCCCTTTGTCGTATCTTTTGCTTATTTCGTCATCAACTGCTTTGCTTGTGAGAGTGAAGCCAGGTGTGGGAATACCTAATGACTTGAGACTGAATTCAAAAACTGCATAAATGTAACTTGTTAACCCTCTTATATTCCACATTCTTTGATCATTCCACCATTGCTTGATTGTCCCTTTATGCAACATAAAATCCAATAGGTCATGTGTGTATGCACCAATGAAAAGGGATGTGTAGAGCCAAAACCATGTTGATTTTACCTGCACCCCAATTTCAACTTTGTTAGTATTAATAAGTCTTAGTTTAGTGATACTCATAGTATCCATGTTGCTAACCTCTCACATAAAAAGTTAGAATAAAGGTTATTTTTACTCTTAACTCAGAAGGATTCTGTGTTTAAATTTTGTTTTTTTAATCGATTTTTGAACCGAAACTATCATAAACGGACGATTTTGTTTCAATTTTTTTTTTAATCAGTTTATGTCCTTAAATTATTTAAAATTACCTAAATTTATCCTTTTATCATACCGAAATCAATCACATATGTGATATGTCATTTTTAAAATGCTACATATCTTTAAAAGGTAAAATATATTTATTTCAATGATTTAGAGAGCAAAAGTTATACATTTAAAAAATATAAGAGCAAAATTTCACCATTTCAAATATAGTTAAGGAATAAAAATCAATAAAAAAAATATATGGACAAAATTGCTAGTTTCGATCGTTGTCATCCCTAAGAAGTTTGGAATTATTTGTAGATTTGGAGTACTAACCTCGGGGAAGATGGGAAGATTATTGAGCAGAGCTAATTGGGGAAGGAAAGCATAAATAGTAATTGGAATAGACCAAATAGACCAGAATGCAAGCTGTGAATAAACATGGTTTCTGATCCCATGGTAGAGGCCAAATGTTGCAGGGCAATATTTAGAGAAGACAACCTCAAGCAGCCCGACAGTCCATCTCTTCTGTTGAACCAACACGTCCAAGAAGGCCGAAGTAGATTCTGCCAAAAATGCTGCCCTCTCTGGATTACAAAATGCAGACCTCCACCCTTCAATGTGTACCATATAACCTGTAAAATAGTCTTCCACTATGCTCCCGTACCTAAAACCTATCTACATATTTCAAAACCAAAACCACAATATTATATATGAAAATAAGTATATAGATTAAAAATCATTTAGATATAATTAGCCCCAGAATAAATTAATAAAATCTTTCAGACAATCTAATAAAACTGATGGATCTTACTTGGGAGCCCCAAGAGGTATGTTTCTCGAAATGGCAAGCAGAAGCTTGAGTGGCCAATGC
This sequence comes from Excoecaria agallocha, assembly GCA_037975025.1. Classification (NCBI taxonomy): domain Eukaryota; kingdom Viridiplantae; phylum Streptophyta; class Magnoliopsida; order Malpighiales; family Euphorbiaceae; genus Excoecaria; species Excoecaria agallocha. The sequence goes on from JBBPFJ010000121.1 coordinate 73,932, forward strand.
CAAAATCTCTTGGGATTGAACGGGCATATTAACTACATGACGTGGGTCAAGTTGAGGCAGTTGTGGAGTGGTTATAATCTTTGATGGAGGTCCATAAAATGCTCTCCTTGACCAGAAGCCATTAGTTCCATAAAAGAACATACGCCTCACTCCATCAAAACCAGGTGGGTGAATTTGAGACAGAGTTTTATATTCACCAGCATAAATATCATCCTCATTCAGTCCAATAAAAAGTTGTGGAAATTGAACGAATGCTATCTTTGAACGAACTTCAGGATCCCAAAAATAACACAGTACACGTTCTGGTGTTTGCGGATCATTAGAGTAGAAATCACAATCCAATGGCAGAATTATCGGTGCATTTGTCATGATATTCGATACTCGAATCTGAAATATTAAATTTAAAAGTAACAAATTCAACACAAAAGTAACAAACATTGAAAAAAGCATTAAAGATTATACGTACCAGAGTATTAAGAGCACCGGCCTTGAAATGGTGATGAGCAGTCTTGCTTTTCTCTCTAGAGACATAAACAAGGTTTGGCAGACAATGCCCCGATACGTCTCTGTCCTCGCTATTGTCTAATAAAACCTGTTCATTCATTGTCGCATGATGTCAATAATAGAAGGAGGGGCACGGTTTGATTTTAACTAAAAATCAAATTCAACTGATTTCGGTTAATTTAATTCGATATATACATGAAGAGTGAATGAGACTCATATTTAAAGGCTTGCATTCTTGAAATATATTGAAATGAACTTATTATGCACTTTATGAGAAGTTATGGGCAGCTTGTTATGTTGAACAAATTTCAATGTTATTAAAATCGAATTGGACCGGTTTAACTACGAACTACCAACTAGTCTGATCGGTTCGATGTATAGAAATCAAACAGGCAAAAACTCACAAGGAACCGTTATGAAAACGGTAAAAAACCGGATGGAATAAGAAACCGATTTAAATATGAAAAAAATAATTTTTATCCAAAATGTTATTTTTTACGTGTTACGTATTCAGCAATTGGATTCAGTCTGAATAATTGGTGTTACGCATTGTTTTTATAAAAATTGAAATTAGAAGAGAGCTCAGGGCAGTAATAATAATCATATGTCTGATAATTGAGGGAATGAAAATGGAGCAAACCTGAATGACCGAAGGATGATTTTGGCGGGTGAAATTAGGGGTCCATTTGCTAAAAGCTTGGCGCTCTTTGTCATTAGTGATATATTCATCTCCAACTTTTCCTGTCGCAACAAGATGCTCTACTCTTCCTTTCATGCTCTCGTACATTGTCTTGAGGTTCTCAGTCTCGGGAAATAAGGTGCCATTCGTTTCGAAAAAGGCTTTAGGATTCCTCTCTTTGATTTCAAATTTTCTACAAAATGGTAACCAATGGGCAGCAAATTTTGCAGCCTCAAAGAAAGCAAAGAGAGTCAAAGAAGAACCACCATCGTCAGATAAATAAACAGAGAGCTTCTCCGCCGGATAATCATAAGCCAAAACTGACAAAGCTGTGTTCACTACATTAATCGGCGGCTCCTTGTACGGATCCGCCGTGCATATAAACACATCAATGCCTGGATAATCACTTCTCTTTATAACATTTTCAAGATTTTCAGGGAATTGCTTGCGACGGATTTGTTTCACGTGGCAAGCAGCAGCTGCGGTCCAATTGAAAGCAAGGCAAAGATCAGCGATCAACAAGAAGATAGTGATAAAAGTGGAAAGTATATTTGGTGAGTGGTAAAGATTTTGTGTATGGAGGTAAAATAGGGCTAATATAGCAACACTATAGACTAGAATATATATGCGGCTAAAGTGTGTTCTTCGCATTAGCTCCACCGTGTGAAGCAGTGGAGGGTTGCCGGTATTGGGGGCTGAAGCGGTGGTGGTGGTCGTGGCAGCTCCTCTTAGATTCTTCATGATATGGTTTCTTGTGGATGAGAGTGCTTCTTAGCAAATCCTTTTATTCTTGGCCTTGGCCACTTCCATTTTCTTCAATTTGTTTGTTTTTTATTTTATCTTGTTTTTTTCAATTATTGATTTGCAGGAATACAGAAATAATTGAGCAACAATATAGTTTTGTTGTATGTGGGTGTGAGAGAAACAATTCAGGTTGTATTACTGAGTGAATAGAGTATAAATACATGTATATGAAGTAGTGGAGCTGAAGTAGGATACTCCAGCAGCCACCTGTACACAGAGTTGTAAAATAATAAAATACAGAGTATAGTTATTGTCTAATAGCCCCCATCAAACCAATGTTGATTGAGATTGTAGACATAGCTGATTGCGCAAGAATAAAAATCGAGGAGAAGGTAGAGGTTTGGTAAATACATCTCCAATCTGATCTTCAGTTGCTAAAAATTTAATAAGGAGCTGTCCACTTGCAACTCTTTCACGGACAAAATGAAAATCAAGTTCAATGTGTTTTGTCCTGGCATGAAAGACGGGATTTTGAGACAGATAGATAGCTCCTATATTATCACACCAAACTGTAGGAGTTGGAGATGAAATGCCTAGCTCTCCCAATAAGGATTGAATTCACATAAGTTCAGCAATACCATTGGCCAGTGATTTGTATTCGCTTTTAGTAGAGGAGCGTGCAACTGTCGGTTGTTTCTTTGCAACCCAAGAGATAATATTCTTGCCAAGGTAGATAGCAAATCCATTTGTAGAACGGCGGTCATCCTGATCCCTACCCCAGTCACTGTCAGAAAAGCACTGCAAGGCAAGAGTGGAGTCAGAATGAAGAAAAATGCCAAAGTAGATAGTGTGAGCAATATAGCAGAGCAACCGCTTTAAGGCCTTCCAATGAGTCTTAGTAGGAGAGTGCATGTATTGGCACAGCTTGTTGACAGCAAAACAAATGTCAGGCCGAGTTGTTGTTGCATATTATAGAGCCCCAAAGATTTGTCTATATTGTTTGCCATCGAGAAGAGCAGGACCATCAGACTTGTGCAATGGTGGAGATGTGGCAATAGGAGTGAGGCTGCCTGTAACATTACCAAAGCCATGAAAGTCAAGAAGGTCACTCAAATACTTGTGCTGAGTGAGGAAGAGGCCTTTAGGAGACCGAACTGCTTCAATGCCCAGAAAATAAGATAGTTTGCCAAGGTCCTTGACTCGAAATTCAGATTGTAACTTGCTGATAACACTAGCAACGACATGAACCGAGCTACCTGTAATAATGATATCATCTATATAGACAAGAAGAAAAAGGCAAGTATCATGAGTGCGACAAATAAATAGAAAATTATCAGCTTTAGAGGTAACAAAGCCGATACTCCAGAGGAAATGCTTGAGTCTGTCGAACCACGCTCGAGGGGCCTGCTTGAGCCCATAGAGTGACTTGTGTAATTTGCAAACATAGTTAGGTCGATGAGGGTCAATAAAGCCACGTGGCTGATCCATGTAAATGGGAACATCTAAGAAACCATGTAAGAAAGCATCCGAGACATCTCGTTGGTTAATAGGCCAGCCTTGAATAAGAACATAGGCAAGCATAGTGTGAATGGTGGTGACCTTGACAACTTGACTGAAAGTCTCTTTGTAGTCTATGTCAGTTTGTTAATGAAAGCCCTTAGCAACCAAACGAGCTTTGTAAAGCTCAACCGAGCCATCAGGACGGCGCTTAATGCGGTATACCCATTTGTTGCCAACAATATTGGCATGAGAAGGACACGGGATAAGGCTCCAGGTATTGGTTGACAAGAGTGCTTTATATTCTTCCATCATGGCATGCTGCCAATGGGAGTGGGCTTTAGCTTTAGAAAAGGTTGAAGGTTCAGTTTGAAGAAAAGAAGGATCGGGCTGAGACAATATGGTTTTGGCGGCATGAAGGAGATGTTTGGGCTTGGGTTTGGGGTTGGGCCTAAGTGTCATGAATGGGTTTTATAGGGTGTAGGTGGATTGGGTTTAGGAGTGGATTTAGAATAGGTAGTGAGGTCAACTACCGAGTCCACTCTAGAAGTGGACGGGGTGATAGAAATAACGGGAAGTGAGGGTAAGATATGAGAGCTGGTGGGATAAGGGTTGGGTAAGGGTGGCGTGGTTGAAGGAGATAAGGAAGGAGGTTGATTTAGAATAGAATTGTTATTGGAGCTACTGTCAATTAAATTTGGATTAGTAGTGGAGGATGAGGATGATGATAAAATAGGAGATAAGGATAGAGAAGAGGAAGTTGGATGAGAGTGAGGAATCAAACCTGGTGGAGTTATAGTAGGAGTCTGCCACACGTCCAACCAAGATGAGGAAAATAGCAAAGAGGCCGATGGTGCTGGTGGAGGGACACTTGCAAAAGGAAACTGAATCTCATCAAAAACCACATGCTTAACAATATAAATGAGACCAGAATTTTTATCTAGATAAAGAGTACCGGAATGAGAGGTAAAGAGTCTTAAGTTGACACAAGGCTGACTTCGAAAGGAAAATTTATGGGAATTATATGGACGAAGAAGAGGATAAGCAGTACAACCAAACACACGTAAAGAATTGTAATCAAAATGTTTGTTATAGAGTTTAAAGTAAGGAGAATGAGATTGGAGAACAGGTGTAGGCATTAGATTAATAATAAACACAACATGTTGAAAGGTATGACTCCAGTATTTAAAAGGTACGTGTGCATAAGCAAGAAGATCCAGTATTAACAATATGTCTTATTTTTCTCTCGGCAACACCATTTTGTTCATGTGTGTGCGGACAAGCCAAGCGATGCAAATTGCCATGTTTTTTAAGGAAAGAACATAAGGATCGATATTCACCTCCCCAATCGAATTGAAGTGATTTAAGTGGGAGATTAAATTGTTTTTCAGCGAAAGTTTTAAAATTAACGAAGCAATTGAATACATCAGATTTATAATCCATGTAAACCGAGAAAAATCATCAACTAAAATGAGAAAATAACGAAAACCAACATTGGACAAATAGGGAGAGGGACCCCAAACATCAGAATAAACAAGTTCAAGAGGAGCCTTAGATGTATGAACAATAGGAGGAAGAGACTTCCTAGATAATTTGCCCATACAACAGGCTGAACACACACTAGAAACAGATGACTTAACAAAATCTAATTTATTATCATGAATGATTTTGGACACAATCTTGGAGTGTGGATGACCCAACTTCTGATGCCAATCTTGAAAAGAAAATGAGGTTGCAACATGAGCCTCTTTGCCATTTTTTGGTGGAAGGACGTAGAGACCACCTTCACTCTGACCCCTGAGGAGGATTTGATTGGTCACCTGATCTTTCACAAGAAAGAAGTTAGGCCAAAACTCGATATAACAATGATTATCACGAGTAAATTTAGAGACAGAGAGTAAGTGTTTATTTAAAGTAGGTACACAATAAAGCTCATTAAGTTTAAAATGATGTGAAGGAAGAGATAAAACACCTTTTCCAACATGAGAGATGGGCAAACCTTGTCCATTACCAATACGAATTTGATCCGTGCCAGAGTATGGTTGTGCAAGTTGAAGAGACTGTAGGTCTGGGGTCATGTGATAATTAGCACCAGAGTTAACTACCCAAGGGTGCATGATGTCATTTCGAGGTTGGGAGTATTGGTGAGTAAAGGAAGCATGGGGAAGAGACGTTGGGTATGGTGGGTATTGGTGAGCAAAGTGAGCTTGGGGAAGGTGTGAAGAGGCTTCTATAGTGCGAGGGTTGGAAAAGGTTGCATCAAAGCATTTTCTACACTTGTCAGCAGTGTGGTTACGAAGATTGCAAATCTTGCAAGGACCTCTGTTTTGCTTTTGATTGCGACCAGACTGTTGTCCAGAGGAGGCAGGAAGAGAAGAGTTGTGTTGAGCAACATGAGCAAGGGCTCTTGGTGGCTTTTAATCAGAATCTCATGAGCCAAAAGGTGGGTGTGAAGTTCATTTAAGGAAACGGGTTCAGGCCTTAAATTTAATGCAGTAATTATTGGATGATACTCACTACTAATATTTCGATATACAATGGCATTGAATTCAGCAGTGGTCATGATATGACCAACAGATGCCAACTCATCAATAAGGGATTTGGCGCGCTGAAGATCAGTGGAGACAGAGAGATCTCCTTTCTTGAGTTATAACTCAATGTTCAGTTGTAGCTGTTTGTTGTGGGAGACGGCACCAAAGGCATTGGCGAGGGCATTCCAAACAGCAGCTGATGAGGTTAGGCCGGTGACATAAGGAAAAACCTCCTCAGAAAGAGAAGAAAGCAGACAGCAAAACAACATTTGATCTTTTTGAAACCAAGCAAGATAGGCTGGATTAAAGATCATATCTGTGGGTTTATTTGGGTCAGTGATTTGTAAAGGGGGAGATGGGAGAGATCCATCGATATAACCAGTAAGGCTTTGATAGTTCAACAAGGGAAGAAACTGAGTTTTCCAAGCAAGATAATTCTTGCTGGTGAGTTTGACCCAAAAAGAGTGATGGCTTGTGGTTGAGGGAGGTGCAGAGGTAGTCATGTTTCTTTGTGTTTGAATGTTACTCAAGCTCTGATACCTCTCAAGCTCTGATACCATGTGAGAGAAACGATTCAGTTGTATTACTGAGTAAACAGAGTATAAATACATGTATATGAAGTAGTGGGGCTAAAGTAGGATACTCCAGCAACTACCTGTACACAGAGTTGTAAAATAATAAAATACAGAGTATAGTTATTGTCTAATAGTGGGGTGACGGACTAACAGTTAGGAATGAGATGGGATGACATGAATTTCTGACCAAGTCGCTTGTTCCATAATTCGTGATTAGAACTTTTATTATTCCTTTTGTTGATATGAAGGTTTATATAATATTAACCATTATTGTTTAATAAACATGATATAAATATTTTAAAAAATTACTCGTAATTTATGATTTTCAGTAATAATAAACTCATCTAATTAAGTATTCAAAAGTCCAATGCACCAGACTTCCTTCTCCCTTTGGTATAGCTTGAACCGTGATTTTGAAGCTCTTGTACTCTTTTAGCAGATCTCCTTCTATCACTTTGAAGATTGTTAAAAAGTTTGCATCATCTATTTTCTCAATTTTCTCCTTTGTAGTCTGCTGCTTCCCATCTGTTTTTCTCATCCAAATTAACCATTACTTCTTCATTTTCCTCGCATTTTAATGAAATTTTCTCAAAATAAAATAAATTAATAAAGCTTACCATGAGTATAATTCCAGCAGATAACACTGCTTTCCTTTCCCCAGCTTCCATCATGGAGATCACAACTTTGAATCTTTTCAGGGCTCATAACAGAAACATGGTGTGGCTTGCAACTGAACACATCATGGAACTTCTCTGCTGAAGATTTTATCTCTACATCTGCTTCCAATTTGCCAAAAGCTGCCATTTTTTCTATTTCTGAATGAGCTGCTTCACCTAAATTTAACTAATTATTCAATAGCTCAAAAGACTAGCTTCAGTTTCGTTGCCTTTTTATACATGTAAACATGAGTTTAATTTAGGCAAAATAAACATTTTAGTCCCTAAATGGTTGAACTTTTGGTTGTTTAGTCCCTATATTTTTTATTGTATTTTATTAGTCAGCATTTAAATTATCTAACATAAACTTTCTTTCATAAAATTATGAATTTTTTTTAGTTGTCTCATATCTTTGTATTTTAGAAATAACATACAGTTCAGTTGTTAAAAGCTTGCCATCTTTTTCAAATGATTAGATTCTATTTCTATATTTAGCCTCAAAGATGTAATTATGTAAAAAAATCCTTTTATTTTAAAAACAATCATATATATTGAATTTAAGTCACAAATCTAACAATGTTTTAGTGCTCAATTTTTAAATTTATTGTTGATACCATATATGCACCCAAAAATAGCATAAATCTAATAATATGGGTAAACATATTTACCTCTTATAGCGTAAATTCCTTTGACACGAGCGGAAGCATGAGATCTTTCATTTCACGTTATTGACACAGGCTTTCGACTAGGAGCATACATGCCGAGAAAAAAGCAACTGATCCACAGTCTAAATGCCCTTTGGGGAGATATTGAAAAAGACGAATGGAAAGTAATATTTTTGTATAGAGAGTGTAATCTCACTTAGGTTTTTTAAACCCTTATTTATAGAGGGTATTTAAAGTTAAAACCCTAGTTTAACTCTTATTCCTATTTTAATTAGAAATCAATTCTCCTATTTAAATCCTAAACTAAATAGGACAATTGTTAGTAAAGTCATGGGTACATCCAAACTCTATCATCTTCCACACGCACATGACAAATCTTTCTTCAGTCAATGTCTCTAGTCATACTGGCAAATAGGTTGTGTGACCAACATATATCAATAACACTAGTGCTACACACTTGTTGGGGATATGTAGCATCTCGAAAGTGAAAGCAAGATCTTTCTTTTTCACATATGCTTAACTTCAGATTGTCTTCACATTTACTGTTTTAACTCATGATCTCATAAAATAATTTTTGTGTTCATGATTATGTCTCTACTCATAAAGACTATAACGGGCATACCGATAAACCACGAAACCATTAAATGTGATTGGAAAGCTATCTTCCCCCTCTTACTCTATGTCATCCATCATAGCTCAAGTCACTTTTCTAATTAGACTCACCAGGCCGAATGATTCCATAGCTTTTTGGAGACTAACCAAGCTAGCCACATTGAGCCATACTTCAGGGACAAGTTAAGGGTTCTAAGGGTTGTTATTCAATAGAGTCTCACTCTAGGGAAAGTTTAAATAATTCACTCATGAAATTCCCATATCTCGGTCACATAAGCACACATAGTATGAAACATGTGTTATGGTGCTCTTTCCTCCCCTTTAAGGAGCACATGTCTTGCAAAATGTATTTCAACACCATACAGAAGCATAAGCTTGTGACGCACAAAAACATCCAACTTTAGTCCTCCCATTTCAAGACCACTTCTGGCTTTCAGGACTGAATATTATAGTTACGTTTAACTTATCATGGGATTACACTTAATCCATTTTGGATCTTAATCCAAAGCATACAACCTCATGTATGTCTTTATTTTGTACCTTAACAAAACTAATCTTGTATTTTCTGCAAAATGACACTTTTATTTTGAATAGGCTCTCAAGGTCACCATATGTTCAAAAATTGCTCCATCTTAGTCTTTGTCAACTCATTGTCAAAACTAAGATAAAGACCCATATGAGTGGGCTACTTCTCTGTCTAACAAACTCAATCATATAATAAATAACAGTAAATATTCACATATAAACATTGACACTCATGTATTGCTAAATAATAAACTTTATTTTTATTCATAAATAATAATGTTAAGAGATTACATAATAAAACAATACAAATTAAATCCTACACAAACCCTGAGATCTAATGTGTCTCTCAAATACATCTCTCAATACAGGCTTAATCAGTAGATATGTTGTCATATCTTGCATAGAAATGTACTATAAGTTCACTTCTCCTTTTGCAAATTTATCTTTCATGTAATAATACTTAATGTCGATATGCTTAGTCCTATTATAAAACTTTAGTTTTTTGATATAAGCTACCAATAATTGATTGCCAATGTAGACAGTCACTGGTTCCTCTGAAGTAGTTATTTTTAAATGATCCATAAAACTTTTAGCCAAACTACTTCTCGTACTATAGCTGGGGAAGCGATAAACTCAGATTCCATTGTTGACAGGGCTATACATGTTTATTTCTTACTACTCCATGAGATGGCACATTTGCTAAGCAAAAAAATGAATCCTGAAGTGGATTTCCTCTCATGCACATCTCATCCCCAATCACCATCTATGTATCTTTTCAATCGTAGATCCTTGCCTTGATAACAAAGAGAATAGTTTGTGGTACCTTTGAGGTATCTAAGTATCCTCTTCACTACTTTCCAATGTATTTTTCCTTGGTTAGATTGATATATATGTACTATGCCGATTGCATAGCATATAACAAGTCTTGTACACAACATTACATATATTATACTACCCACAATAACAGCATATGGAACGTTTTTCATGCGTTCCATTTCTTCTAGCGTCTCAAGATACATACTTTTGCTAAAAAATGGATTTTTGGCAATAGGGTTATCAATGGGTTTGCAATTTTACATGTTGGACTTTGTCCATATATGTCTTTTACGAAAGAGACAATAACCTTTTTGAATGATATCTTGACATTTTAATTCCAAAAATGTAGTCCGGTTCACTACAAAAAAAATTACAGATTAGCGACGGAAAATTCCGTCGCTAAATACCATTTTTTCGTCGCTAATTAAAATTAGCGATGCTGCGACGAACTGTCGCTAATAGGCCAGTCGCTAATATATTAGCGACAGATTTCAAATTCAGTCGCTAATTTAGCGACAAAATATTTCGTCGCTAATTTTTTTGTTTCGTCGCTAATTTATATTCCTAATTAGTCGCCGAATTAAAATAATAATATTTAGTGACTACATTTTCCGTCGCTAATTAAAAAATTACTGTAAAAGTTGGCGACGAAATTTTTGTCGCTAATTATTTCTTAAATTCTAACGTGTTTCAGTAGCGACAGTTGCTGTCGCGAATCCGTCGCGAAATTATTTCATAATTTAATTTTTCTTTTATTTTTAAATTTTAATCCTGTACATAATATAAATAATAATCTTATACTATAAAATTCATATATAATAGATACAAATATAAATAATAATCTTATATTTTCATATATATTTATATCTATATATATATATATATATATATAATTTGTAATGAATTCATTACAAATATAGTCAACATAAAAAAATCAATATATAAAACAAAGTGCAGTTAAATCAAGCACTTAACTAATTCCTAACAAAAATGGAGCATAACAGCATCCCAACAACTTTCTTTCTGTAGTTATTATCCTATCAACATATCCCAGCAAACGGAGCTGTGTACAATACTGAAGTTGTTGGCCATAATGTGTGATCGATTCTTCAATTTGAAAATTAATTTCCTGGAAGAATTTTGAATATCTAAACTACAAAAGAAAAAATATAATGAAAGAAGCTACATAATGCAAGTTAGATGATAAGCAAACTAAGAAGCTCATACCTGATATCTGATTTCCTAGTTAAGAATTTTCTATTTTACAAAAAGAAGCATGCCTAGCAATACCTCATCGACTTTCTCGACAAACTCCAAAAATCTAAAAGTGTAAATATGGAAAATAAAATGGCAGTAAAAGCAGCAAAAAAGGAAATCGAAGCTGAAATTCTAAAAAAAATGCAATGGAAAGCTATGAGGAATTTTTACTAATGAGGTTCCCAAATATCATTGTACTTATACTTGTACTTACCTGCTTCCCAATATCAAAGGGCACATACTTGTACTTGATCATATGTACTTGATCATACAGAAGACATTGTAAAAAGACCATTTGAGATCAATGGAGTCTAGTTTATGCAAAAGTAATTAGATGGCAACCGAAAAATATAATAGCTTAGGCAAAGTAATTAGTTTATGCAGTAAACAGTCCCCATCAAACTTAGGCAACCGAAAAATATAATAGCTTACATTGAATTATGAAGATTGGGAATATATTGTTTCTGAGTTTTGGCTATGCATAATAAAAAATCTGTAAATTTAATTTTAAATGTGTTCTTATTAAATTTATAAAGTTATTGGTAGATTAGGGAATAATTGGGAATGAATAATATTAAATTAAGTGATATTAATCTAAGCTAATGGAAATAGATGGCAAATTAAAAGAGAGCCACATACGTGGCTAGTTGTCAAGTGAAGATAAAGAGGTTAACACCATTAAATATCTATTCTTAATTATGCCATAAATATACTTACTTTTGCTGAGATGGAATAGATTGACTATATATCAGAGTTTTCATAAGAATTATTTTAGATGAGTTGACGTGTCTATGCTTGGAATGGTATAGTTTGTAATGCTGGAACTAAGGAGCAATTTTTAGTATTCTGGTTACAAATTTTTCTTTGGAAATCCAAGTTAAGTGATTTTATTTGCTAGTTAACCTTAAGAAATAGGACTATAACTTCAATGCAAACTGAGAAGTCTACTTCTGTCTTAAAGCTATTTGACATCTAGTCCTGAGTTTTAAGTTATAAAACTAGATTCATATTGAAACCTAAGAACAATTTATAGAGTTTTGAGTATAATTTCTATTTGGATTGTCTGATTAAGTTGATTCTAGATTCTAGTTTAATAAGAATTTTATGCAAACATTAAAATGTTCATTTTAAGCTTATATTGTATTGATAATTATAATACTGATGTGATAGCTAGGCATGAATGAAATTACAGGATGGTTGAGGCTATGAATATAAATGCCAAGACCATTATTTTAATAGTGTATAATTGTTGTTGAGTTTCAATTTATGTAAGAATCTAAAAATGCGAATCAAGGCTTCTAAGAAGAATCAACAAACCTTCTAAAAAGAAGTTATGAATTGAAACATATTCCACCATTAAGTGAATGAGTATAGAAAACAGTTAGGAATTGAAACCTTCTAACATGGTTGTAATATGCAGCAAGCATTCTCAGAAGCACCTGTGAAATGAGGCAGTACACAATTTGAAGATGAAAACTATGAAATAGGCAACGAAAATTCATGTTTTATTCACAGTTTGATGATAAAAATATAAACTTACTTTGACTTCTGCTTTCTTCATTGTTTTTATCATATATTTATCATCATTTGTCAAGTAAAAGAAGCTACCACTTTTACCAGGAGAGGATAGCTCATGAAGTGCATCATTACCACATATGGATAACATGTAATCATCTGCATCTACCTTAAACAGCTTCCTTAGTGACCTAAACACCAACAATTTACTCATAATATTTGTACAGAACTTACAGATATATATAAACATAATAAACTACATATATAGTCTAAGCAAACAAGATTTTTAAATTTAATAGTAATATACCTGAAGTAACAAAACTGCATATATAATAAACTTACAGATATATATAAACATAATAAACTGCATATATCGTACGGAGGTGGAAAAAATTACAAGTAACAAAATGAAGCATTTAGCTCACCGGAAGTTCACCGGAGGTTCGCTGGAACCTCGCCGGAAGCACCCCGCCGCTGTCCACTCGTAGCCGGAGCCACCAGTAGTTGTCCGGTGGCCACAATTTTTTTTTTATTTCAAATGATGGCCTCACCTCTTTTTCAACTAATGGCCACAATTCTAGGTCATGAAATATCTACCTTTTGCTCTTTTGTTTTTTAATTTGTGGCCACAAATTTATTGTTTATTATTATTTTTTCATTATTATTATTATTCAAATAATTATTATAAATTAATTTATTTTAATTTCTTGTTATTGCTTAAATCATACTTTAATTAAAAATTATTAATTTATTAACTTTAAACTTACACACTTACTCATCGGATCCTCAATAATTGATTCTCATGAGCCGGTATCAAAATACTGTTCATCTATTAAAAATTTTGGGTCGTTACAGGCACTGAAGGCGACTCAAGAATTTTAAGTCTTCTTAAATTATTATTATTATTATTATTATTATTATTATTATCCAATAAGAAACTTAAATATTATTATTATTATTTTAATAATTATTATCTATTTATTTGTTTTAAATCCTTTATCATTAATTCTTAAATTTTTGCTTTAAATTCAAATTATCACTTTAAAATTTTGAAATTATGCAAACAAATCAATCCTAGAACCAGTATCAAAATATTTTACACTCCTATTAAAAGTGCTCTTGCATGATTTCAGATTTTTGGAACGTAACAATTAAGTTTGAATAAAAATAATTTAATTATAGAACTAGACATTTCAATTATTAAAAACTGAAGTTAATTCAATTAATTAATTTTTATTCAATTAAATAATAAATTAACCTTAAAATCATATACGCATTAAATTGAAACGGTGGAGAGATGTGAGGGGATAAAAAATATTATTTTTATATGTAGGGTAAATTTCTAAAATTACTAAAATAACCCTACCAAAATTTCATCATTTTATCCTTGTATTCAAGGATAATTTTGTAAATATATATAACTAAAATTTTTAATAATTTAAAATTTGCTCAAAATTTTAATAAAATAAAAACAAATTATAAATTTTTCATAATCATTTTAAATTTTCACAGACCTTAAAAACTAATCTTCACTATCCAAAAATAACAACAAGGAGTTTCAAACGTACTCAACAAAAATAGGCCGATCTAATGACAAATGATTTTTCGATCGACTTCACATACAAAATTGGTCATTACGTAAAAAATTCAGAAAATAACCTCTTTTTTGCAACAAAAATTGAACTTACAGACCTTAAAAACTAATCTTTACCGTTCAAAATTAACAACAAGGAGTTTTGAACGTACTCACCAAAAATCAGGCCAATCTAACGGCAAATAATTTTTCGATCATCTTCATATACAAAACTGGTCATTACGTAAAAAATCGAGAAAATAACCTCTTTCTTTCAACAAAAACTGAACTTACAGACCTTAAAAACTAATCTTCACCGTTCAAAATTAACAACAAGGAGTTTTGAACGTACTCACCAAATATCAGGCCAATCTAACGGCAAATGATTTTCCGATCGTCTTTATATACAAAATTGATCATTACATAAAAAATCTAGAAATAACTTATTTTTTGCAACAAAAACCAAACTCAAAGACCTTAAAAACTAATCTTCACCGTCCAAAAATAACAACAAAGAGCTTCAAACGTACTCAACAAAAATTAGGCCAATCTAACGGCAAATGATTTTTTGATCGACTTCACATACAAAATTGGTCATTACGTAAAAAATCCAAAAAACAGCCTCTTTTTTGCAGCAAAAATTGAACTTACAAACCTTAAAAACGAATCTTTACCGTTCAAAATTAACAACAAGAAGTTTCAAACGTACTAACCAAAAATCAAGCCGATCTAACGGCAAATACTTAACCGTTGAATCTTTACTTACACTATTCCTTATAAAAGCTGTTCAATTTGTATTTGAAGATCCAACCAAACCGTAAATATGCAGATTCAAATGGACTATATATTTGGATTTATCAGATAATATCTTAACTTATTTATTAATCTGACCATGTTTAGAATTTCAAAGCCATTTCTCCATTTTCAAATCAGTAAGTTTACTCAGTCTTCCATAACACTCAATTAGGTAACCGCGATAGTGAAGTTAAATGGTAAGAATGAGTTTAGATGGAGCTTTGAACATTTAGAAAAATAATAGAAATAAAATTGAAAAGTGTGTGTATGTGTATATATATATATATATATTAGAAAATTTATTCATTTAGAAAAATAATAGAAATTAAATTGAAGAAATTAAATTAAAAAATTTATTCATTTTGACTTGTATGAGTTTAAGTCTTGGATTAAACTCTATTGTATTATTCAACTAAATAATAAATTAAGCCTAAAATCATATACGCATTAAATTGAAACGGTGGAGAGATGTGGCGGAAGATAAAATGTTATTTTTATATGTAGGGTAAATTTTTGAAATTACTAAAATGCCCCTACAAAATTTCATCATTTTATCCTTGTATTCAAGGATAATTTTATAAATATATATTTTAAATTTTTTAATAATTTAAAATTTGCTCAAAATTTTAACAAAATAAAAATAAATTATAAATTTTTCATAATCATTTTAAATGAAATAATAAACTTTATATTATTATTATTATATAAATATAAATATTTATTATTTTTCATAATATGACTATATAATACTTATAACAATTACTTTATTATTATTATTAAAATGTAATTTTTTTAAAATAAATAAGTTTATATTTTGGGATAATTGATAAACAAATCAATTTAATTCCTAATAATTTAATATTTGATTTAAATTTTTTAAAATAAAAATAAATTACAAATTTTTTTATTATTATTTTGAATGAAATAATAAATTTTGTAAATATTTATTTTTATTAATCTTGAACACGCAAATATATAATAATCATAACAATTAGTTTATTATTATGATTAAAAAGGTAAATTTTCTAAATAAATAACATTAGATTTTGGTATAATTGGTAAAAAATTATTACCAACTTATAAAATAATTTATAATTTTCTGTTACAAAAGAAAATATTCATTTTATATGGTGTATATTAAAATTACTTGAAATTATACATAAACCATGGGAGTGAAATTTAAAAACTTATTTTTTAATTTATTTGCGACAGATTAGCGACTAAAACCTTCCGTCGCTAATCGTATTGCAGCAACAAAATACTAATTAGCGACAGATGTATTTCCGTCGCTAAACCGTCGCAAAAAAAGGCGCTAAATTTTTCCGCCAAAATTAGCGACTAAAATTTTAGTCGCTAAAATTTCTGGAACTAATTTCCTGAATAAAAAATTATAAAATTTAGTGACGGAAAAATTTGTCGCTAATTCCATCGCAAAACAGGGCGCGTACTCTTCCCGCCAATAATTAGCGACCGTTTATTGATTTCGTCGCTATTTCATCGCAAAAAAATAGTAAATATCATTCTCTCGACACAACTATAAAACAGTCGCTAATCCGTCGCAAAATTAGCGACGAAAATTATGCCGTCGCTAATTTTATTCGCTAATTGGCAGTTTTTTTGGTTGTGGTTGGCCCATATCTTTCATTTCAAAGTTGGAGGATAACCAACCTTTGATTTCATTTATGTACTTTATGTCATTTCCTGCTATTACTATGTCGTCTACATGCAAAGTAAAAATGAAAAATTTTTCTTTAAAGCTTTTGTGATAAGTACAATGGTCTTCATTAATCATATTGAGCCCATTAAACATGGTTGTCTCATAAAATCTCAAATATCATTGTCTTGAGACTATTTAAGACTATAAATTGGTCTTTTCAATAAGCTAACCTTATGTTCACTGTTTTTTTCAATGAAACCTACATGTTGTTCTATGTAGATTTTTTCATCTAATCCTCTATTAAGAAAAGCAATCTTTACATCCATTTGATGTAACTTTGGATTTAAACTAGCCACTAAGCCCAAAATTAACCTTAAGACATAAATCTTATAATAGGTGAGAAAGTCTCCTCATAGTCAATCCCTTCCTATTGCTTAAACCCCTTTGCAACTAGTTGAGTTTTATATCTTTTGATGCTTTTATCGACTTTTTGCTTTACCTTGAGAATTCACTTATTCCCAATTGATTTGCATCCTTTAGGTAGATTAACTGATTCCTAAACATAGTTCAATCTCATAGATGCCATTTCATCTTCTATTGCCTTAATCCAGTTATCTTTAGCTGGGCATGAAAGAGCTTTTTGAATATTTTTAGGCTCTTCTTCATCTTGTGGGGTAAATAAAAGGGTTTCATTCGAGCCTTCGATCTCAAATCGTTAATGTGGAACACTTTTCCTTTTAGATTTTCGTAATTTCAATTCTTGATAAACATATCTCATAAATTTATCATAGTTTGAAATGTTCCCATTGGGATTGAGATCCATGCTTCCATTGGAGCCAAGAATACTCTCACTTAAGTAAGGATCCTGAATTTTCATGCTTCCACTTGAGTCAAGAATACTCCTATTGGGGTAAAGATCCCAAATGTCTGGATCATAGGGAAGAGGGTTTTAACCTTCTTCAAATTTTCTCTCACTCAGATAGAGTGATCCTGATGGTTGCTCTTCTTGAATTTCATAAAAAGTGAAATTTTGACTCACTTCACCCAACTTTGAAAATTCATTTTTTAGGAAAATGAGGTCCTGTGATTTAAATTCTATCACTATGCCATTTTCTTGCCCACCCATGAATACGTATCCTTTTGATACTTTAGAATATCTCACAAAGGCACTCTTTTTACCACTTAATTCTAATTTACCAAATTTTCTTAAGGTATCATGGATATAAGCAACATAATCCCAAGGTTGTAAATGGCTTAGTTAAGTTGTCAACCAATCCACAACTCATAAAGAGTGGATGTGACAAACTTAGAGGGCACTTAGTTTTGAATATATGTGGCTGTTAATAGAGCATCTCCCCAATAGGAGATTGAAAAATTTACCTCAGCTATCATAGATCTTACCATATCTAAGAGAGTACTGTTTTTCCTTTCCACAACACCATTTTGTTATGGAGTTCTAAGAATTGATAGCTGATATGCTCAATTTCTTTTTCATCACATAAAGTTTTAAATTTATCAAAAAGATATTTCTGACCTCTATCAGTTCTTAAAGCTTGGATCTTTCTATCTAATTAATTTTCAGCTAAGTTCATATAACTTTTGAAGTGACTCAATGCTTTTGATTTGTGAGAAATCAAGTATACATGACTATATCATGTATAATAATCTATAAATGTGATGAAATAGTAGGCCTAATGCCTTACCCTCACATTCATTAGACCACAGACATCGAAATGGATTAACTGCAATGGAAATTCAACCCTAGTTCCTTTTCCAAATAGTTTTCTAACTAGTTTTCCTTTTAGGCAACGTTCACAAATAGGTAAATCAATTTTATTAAGGTTACTTAATAAACCTACTTTGGCTAACCGACTCATTCGGTCTTGTACAATTTGATTTAACCTAGCATGCCATAATTTGACATTATTTTTATAACTATGTGAAGCAGAAGAAGAAATTAAAGAAAAATAGTATTATTCAAATAATCAGGATTAATATCCATAATAATGAAATCGTTCAAAAAAAATTAGAACCATACTAAACATCACCTAAATATAAGCATACGTTGTTGTCTTTGAAATGTTAATGAAATCAAATTTCATCAAAGCAAGAACAAAAACTAACTAGAAAAAAGCATATCAATCTATTATCATGTGGTCCATTACTCGTGAATCTATTACCCACAAAGGATGAAATTTAGTATGAAACATAGAACTAGATACACAAATTTTACTCACTCATGAGTCAACATAGTGTACATATTAGGGTACATTATAATCTCTTACATAGTATCCTTTCTATTGGTTATTGAAGAACATTCCACTTTTGAAATATTTATTCTTTTCTTGCCTTTGGACCATTTGTAATTCTTTTTAATCTTTTGCCTTTTAGGCTCTCGAGCCTCTTCCTTACCCTTTCTAGTGAAGCTTCTTTTCTTGCTCTGGTTAGAACTCATTCTATCAAAATGTGACTGTGCCACATGCACTTTGGCATTGACTTTAATCGCTGCCAAACTGTTCTCTTCAATCTACAAATGAAAAGTGCATCTGCAAATATCTTTATATAATCCTTATTAGTTAGTTGCATCACTATAAAAAATTGTTTTTAACAACAGAATTTACCGATGGATTATAATCTATTGCTAAAATAGACAAATTATCGACGGATTAGTGACTGATTTCTAAATACGGCGGTAAAAAATTGAGAGCTAAAAATGACAAAACTTTTAGCGATGGATTTGAAATTTCGCGGTGAAATTGGTGAGAATTTTTTTATGCCAATTTTTAGCGACATATTATCGATGGAATAGTTCATCGGTAAAGAAGCATTCTAATTTAGTTATATAGGAACGGAATTTTCATCGATAATATAAGTAGCAGTTTTATGTTTTAGCGACAAAATTGCAATGTTTTTCAAATCCTTCAGTAAATAAAAGCAAGAGTTTTTGCCCCTCCTTTTAGCGACGGTTTAGCGAATGTTATATCAGGCGATAGATTTATAAATTATTGCAATGGATTTTTTCATCGGTAAATTTGTTGGTATTCCTTTTATTATTAATAATAAATGTTTAAAATTAATAAATTTATTTAATAATAAAATATTTTATAAAACACAGATAACTACAACCATTTGTAGAAGCTAACCCTGAGTAAGCTAATTTTTCTCTCACCCAGCCTACCCCACCGCTCTCCTCTCCATCTCGACAGCGGCGACCTTACCCAACTGACAATTGAACCCCACAGCCTTCCACCCTCACCACCACCACCAAAGCAATACCATCGATCTCACTTTCCCTCATTCTACCTCGCTCTCGTTCTATCACTCTCTTTCTCTCTCACTTGATCTATCTCACTCTCACACTTGAAGCTCACCAAGGTATGTACTTTTATCTAATTTTTTTGGTTTAAGCTATGGGTATGCTTGAGTTAATACAAACTAGAGTTAAGCCAAAGGATTATTGCATTGTGTTTTGTAGGTTGCAAAGTTAGCAATCTGTGGGGAGTTCAAACATATACTAGATTTCGTTTGAAGTATAAAATAAATAAATATTGGCTTTTGGGGTGTGATTTTTAGAGTATAGTTATTTGTCTCATATAATGTCTTTTTATATGTTAATTTCAGATCTAAATGTTGGGTTTAGGGAAAAAACGAAAGTAATGTTGCCTCAGAAGCAAGCAAAAGAAAGCAATAGTCTCGAAGTGGAGAAAGAAATAAATATATTTTTTAATTATTTTCCTTTTTTAAATTGTTTAAATATTCCAAGTCCAGGATTGGTTTCATAAGTCATTTTCCCACAATTTTCCTTTCATACAATAAATGATGATGAAGAAGACTTTATATGCAAATTGCCTTTGCATTTTGGATTTCTGTATCTTATTAATCCAAGAGATCTCATGAATTGCAATGGAGTTTCTAAATCTCAAGCAACACCACGCTCATGATGATGATGGTGTCAAATCGAGTCTCATATTTATGTGCACCATCCCTTACTCCAACACCATCCCTTTTGGCATGTGCCTTATCTAACCATCTAATCCTCCCTACATCATTTGGGTTTAAGCATGTTCTCTCCCACCTGAACATAATCCTAATTACAGGTTTCCTTCATCTCACAATAAGAATTTTGATTTTCAAATCATAATTGAAATTACAAGTGCCAATACATCTCTTCTTATAGATTATTATTGTCCAAGTGATGAAATAATAAGAATTTTGATTTTCAAATTAGAATTGAATTTACAGGTGCAATGCATCTTTTATTATAGATTATTATTCAGAATGAAAAAAAATACTTCTATTCATTCAATTAGGAAAAGTTAAGTACAAACTCCCATATATAAGAAGAGATGTTCCATTAGTATCTCCTACACATAATGATTCTATACTTGACAATAATCCCAATCCAAACACTCATAATCCAAAAGTTCAACCAAACCTCATTGTTCACACATAATCCATATCCCAACCAATAGTTCCACACCAGTTCACAAACCCCCAAAACCTCCTAGTTGGCTTAATGATTTTGTTGTTAATGCAGCTGTCACACAAACACATCTAGAATTTTTTTTCACATTCCCAGCTCCTCATCTCATACACCTAAAATATTTTCATACTTTAGATCACCATATTTTACATCCACTCATCATACATTTCTAGCCAATATTATAGAACATACTAAACCTAGATCTTATGCTGAGGCCCAAGTTAATCCAAAATGGGTTAAGGCAATGAAAACAAAACTGGCAGTATTATAGCAGAACCAGACTTGGGTTCTCATAGATTTACCAGAAGGAAAACACCCTATTGGCTGTAAATGGATTTTTAAACTTAAATTAAAGCTAAATGGTACTATCAATAGCTATAAAGCAAGGCTAGTTGTTAAGGGTTATAATCAGATTGAAGAATGAATTTTCATGATAGTTTTTCACCTGTTGCAAAGGTTGTTACTGTGCAAATTTTCTTTGTTGTAGCTGCAGCGAGTGACTAGGTTATTCAACAACTGGACATTAATAATGCATTTCTTCATGGTTACTTAGATGAAGAAATATATATGTCTGTACCTGAAGGTTATCCAGCAGAGAAAGGCAAGGTTTGTCGCCTTACAAGGTCTTTGTATGGCCTTAAACAAGCCTTTCGCTAGTAGAATCATGAGTTACCTGTTCAATTGAAGACCTATGTTTTCATTCAATCCAAGTTTGATCCTTGTTTTTTCACTTTATGCATAGATGATTGTTTTTTGGTTTTACTTGTCTATGTTGATGATCTCTTAATTAGTGGTACTTCAATGATTGAAATTTCTAAGGTCAAGCAGTATCTTCATTCTCTTTTCACAATTAAGGATCTTAGGGAGGTGAAGTATTTTTTGGGTTTGGAAGTATCCAGATCAGAAAAAGGGATTTACTTGAATTAATGTAAATATGTCCTTAATTTACCTAAGGATGCAGGAATGTTAGGTTGTAAGTCAACAGCTGTTCCTTTGTGTAAAGGTACAAAATTAATAGTTGAAGGTGGTTCTTCAATTGATAATTTTCAATCTTATAAGAACCTAGTTGGCAGATTGTTGTATTTAGGATATTCCCAACCTGATATTACTTATGTTATTCAGCAGCTAAGTCAATTTGTACAAAAGCCAATGGATGAACATATGAAGAGTGTTGAGCATGTTCTGTAATACTTAAAGGGCACAGCTTCTTTAGGATTATTTTTTTTCCTACAAAAAATAACTTCACAGTTACTACATATTGTGATGCATATTGGGCTTCCTGTTTAGATTTTGGAATAAGTTTAACTGGCTACTATATTTTTCTTGGTGATTGTCATATTTCATGGAAGACAAAGAAGCAAGCAACAGTGTCGAGATCATCCACAGAAGCTGAGTATAGGTTTATAGCTACTACTTGTTGTGAATTACAGTGGATTGCTAATCTCCTTGGTGATTTTCGTATTCATGTATCTTTCCCTATTTCTCTCTATTGTGATAATCAAGCAACCATCCATATCACCAACAATCCAATTTTCCATGAGCGAACCAAACACTTGGATATTGACTGTCATCTAGTTCGTGACAAGTTTCAAGAAGGGTTCCTTAGTCCTGTGTATATTTCTTCAGCTGAACAACCAGTAGACATTTTCACTAAGACTCTTTCATTTCAACAGTTTACCAAGCTTCATTCCAAGTTGGCCATGGTTGATTCTCATCATGTCTCAGCTTGAGGAGGGGATGAAGAATTATTTATATGGTTAATTAGTTAGTTAAGTCTCATAATAGCTAATAGTTTGTTAGTAGTTTTTTTGTTATAACTATTCTTACTCCCTCTCTTCTTATATATGGGAGTCTGTATTTAACTTTTCCCAATTGAATGAATAGAAGTATGTTTTTTTCGGGTCTGTGAACTATTATAGGAATTACTGGTTAGGATATAGATTCTATGTGAGCAATGGTGTCTTGTCGAACTTCTGGATTATGAGTGTCTGGATTAGGATTAATGTCAAGTGTAGAATCATTATGTGTAGGAGATACTAATTGAATAGGGGTAGATAAAGGAGGGTGATGTGGATGTGTCATGCAAAATGGAAACTGAGATTCATCAAACACAACATCCTTACCCACTATGATTTTTTTTCATCCAAATCATATATCTTATAACCTTTCTTTCACAGTTCAAATCCTAGAAATATATCTTGCCTTGGTTTAACCACAGTAACATAAGCTAAACAACCAAACACCCTAAACATCTCTAAATCAGGTTCGTCATCATTTAATAACTGATATGGTGACTTCCAATTAAGGACTAAAGATGGCAATTTATTTATTAAGTATGTAGCATGTAAGACTACTTGGCCCCAAAAGAAATTAGGCAAAGAAGGTTGTAAAAGTAAAGCTCTTGCCACTTGTATTACATGTCTATGTCTCCGTTCAACAGATGCATTCTGTTAAGGAGTATAGGAACAAGATGTTTGATGTATAATCCCATTATCATTAAAAACAGTCTAACATGTATGATTTAAGAATTCAATCCCATTATCACTACTTTCTTAACCCTAACACCAAACTGATTCTTAACCATCTTAAGAAAATTATAGAGAATCATTAATACTTGAGCCTTATTTTGCATTAAAAAAGTCCAAATGGCTTTGCCATAATCATTTACAATAGTCAAGAAGTAATTGGCTCCAGTTAATGATTGCTGCCTACAAGGACCGCAGACATCCATATGTATAAATTCAAACAAATTGAGTGCTCTAGAATTACTAGAATTAAAAGGTAGACCGGTTTGTTTAGATCTAGCATAGATATCACACAATATAGATTATGTATCAAACTTATTTGTATTCATAAGATTCAATTGTTTCATTACATTTGCTCCAGGATGTCCCAACCTCTGATGAAACAACTAGGTTTTATTCTTAATAGCTACATTAACAGAATCTATACTAGAAGAATGCTTAAAAGTCTGTATCATTTTAGCTGTGAATTAACTTTTATCTATTATGTATAATCCTCCAATTACTCTCCCAACTGCCACTATCAAGCTAGTCCTCTGGTCCTGTAAGGTATAAAAATCATTATAAAAATGAATACTGACAGAGTTGAAATTAGTAACTTATGCGCTGACAACAGATTGTATTTGAAAGATGGAACATATAAGGCATGGTTCAAGTTTATTGTTTTGTTCAAATTTATACTTCTAGCTGTAGAAATGATCTTGAAAGATCCATCAAGTAAGTGAATTGAATGAGGCTGAAGGGTGTGTTTAATGTCTGTAAACAAGGATATATTGGAACAAATGTGATTACTGGCCCCTATATCTAAAATCCAGTATGGGTTAGACAAATTCAACTTACTATTTGCAAGATTACCTGCAAAGTGCTGCAGTTGAATAAAATTGATTCCTTCAGGCTCAATGATATTATTTCCCTTCAATATTCTGCCTATCTCTTGCTGAATGAGTTGTTTCATGTTGCCAAGTATATCTATCTGTTGTTTGTCATTAAGCAAACCTCTGCCACAATCAACATCATCCACCAGAGATTCCACCATGTTCACTCTTCCTTTTAATGCTTCTACCTTTCTTTTCAATTTAAGCTCTTTATACCACTGTGGATATCCATAAAGCTTAAAACAACCATCCCTCATATGTCCATTTGTATTATAATAATTATAGTTCTTATCTTCTTTCTTGCCAAGATCTTTCTTCTTGAATTTTTCAGATCCAAAATCACTCTTTCCAGTTTTATTTGTTGCCAACATAGCACTACATTCAATGTTCTCTGTAATACTTAGATTAATCTGTTTCTATTTTTTAATATTCAATATCATCAAATAAACTTTATCAACATTAGGCATTAGATCAAACATCAAGATATGGTGTTTAACATGATCATACGTCTCATTAAGTTCCATAAGAAACTGTATTACCTTATCTGCTTCATTAGTCTCCTCTATCTTCTTCAAAGATCCACACTTGCAGCCACAACTACATTTGAGGAATTAGCATGATACAAGCCAATTCATCCCATAATCTACTCATCTTGGTAAAATACTGAGATGCAGTATCATTACCTTGTACCATTGAAGCCATTTCCCTTTTCACCTAGTATCTTTGAGGAAGATGAGCTTCACCAAAATGTTTTTCTAACGTATCCCATAGAATCTTTGCTGAAGTGGAATAAACAAAACTCTCATGTAAATCCCTAGACAATGCATTAATGATCTAAGAAATTACCATCGCATTCGAACTGTACCAATCATCATACTCATTTGAATCTTCATTTGGTTCCTTCGCTTTGCCAATAATAAACCCTAGCTTCTTCTTCGCAGCCAAAGCTATCTTCATTGCTCTGCTCCACGTTTGATAATTTGTTCCAATGAGAACTGCTGAAACAATCGTAGCACCAGGATTTTCAGAACCAAAAGTAGCCATTCCTTGATTCCCAATCATCATGAAACCAAGAATAAAAGATTCAAAACCAACGAGAATCAAGAATAAGAAGAAATTATCTGTTCAACAAGAATAGAGTAAGGGGGAGAAGAAAGAAAAAAATAACTACAATGGATCTAATATCGCTGCTCTGATAGCATGTGCAGAATGTAAAAAATACTTGTATTCATTCAATCAGGAAAAGTTAAGTACAGACTCCCATATATAAGAAGAGAGGGAGTAAGAATAGTTATAACAAAAAACTACTAACAAACTATTAATTGCTATGAGACTTAACTAAGTAATTAACCATATAAATAATTCTTCAATTATTACTGTTCAAGTGATGAAAAACATAGTTATGTTTTGATTGATATTGGAAAGACATTTAGAGAGCAAGTGCTTTGGTAGTTTACTTTCCATAAAATTTCTCGAGTTGATTTTGTGAGTTAGCTCTTGAACTCTCATAGTTGATTTTGGTATTTATGATGCGTGCTTGTTCTCTAACTCACTAAATTTGTGCGAATTATAGATCATTTTGACTCATGACCATGCTGATGCAGTTCTTGGTTTTGATGAGATACGTGTTGTGCTTCCATTTAAAAATGATATAGATCCAAATCCCATATATCTAACTCAGTTTACCATGGATAGGTATCTTTAAAATTCCCGCAGAGCTGCAAGCACACATTTTCTGAATTTTTTTAGCATATACATTTGTTGTGTAATAATTTTGGTCTATGATGCTTTTTTATGATGAAATTTACAATATATGAAATTAATGGAAAAAGTTCAGGTAATGAGATGTTTCTTCTTTTTCATTGGTCTAATCCTACTATATTATTACCTCAATACATGATTAAAATTTCAGTTAACAAGTGGCTTTTGCATCTCATTCGTTCAAACTTAGTTAAATGTTTTAGGCTATTATAAGTTTATAACTAGTACAACTTCAATTTTTTGCTTCTATTATAAATTCTTCTTATCATATACCTGAAGCTAGAAATATACTTTGGCAATTTTTAAGGTTCTATTACTAAGAAAGAGTGAGATGTCATGGGGTCTAATTTTCACAAAATTTGAGGAAACTTCCAATCTCTTGTGTGCTTCAATTCATTGGAAGAAAACTAAAAAGATTGAAATTGGTTTGTATAAAATGCTACTTGTAGCACTTGAAAAATCCCTACAGGTTCCAGGAAAAAACAAAATAAATTTTATATTTTGAGGAAAACTAATCAAAATCAATAATCATGTTAAAAAAAATTAAATCAATAATTCATTTTTAATTTATTATATCTATTAGAATTTGTAATTAATTGGTCCCTTTATCCTATCTAAAAAGTTGTGGTAATATATGAATGTAATTAATCTAAAATTAAATGCAAAAGTTAATACAGTGGTTATACCAATACCAACCAAGCTAATCCCATGTTAAATATTGTTACATATTTTACGTAATTTTTCTTTTTCTTTTTTCTTTTTATTGGTCTTAATGCATGATATCCTCAATTTCAATAGTCTCATTTTTCTTTTTGACATTACAACTAGCTTATTACATGTATAACAATAAATTAATATTAGACATATATTCATAATTGGTTAAGAATAGGAAATATTGGTAATTAAGGTAGTTAACGCATGTATGCTCAGCTTAGCAGATGCCTTCATAAATAAATTAACGAAAAATTTGACTGACAAATTGGTATAAATGTTAATAAGTACGCCAGCAATTAGTAAATAAGGATCAACAGCCCATCACTGGCCCTTTTCGTCATCCCTGACAATTACGATACATTTTAGTGGTTGTGAATTTACAAGGACTATTTTAGACAATTTTTTGTATAGCAGTGTAAAACTTTGTACATAATACCAAAATTGGCATTGCTTGCATAGCAGTTAGAATTAGATAATTTTTTGTACAACTGTAGAACAACATGCGCAATACAGATAGATTTGCACAGCAATTATGATATATATATTGATTTTTTTGTATATTAAAATTATTAATTAATATTTATCTTCAATTTAAAATGTAGACTTTTTATATTGAATTTATCGCATTTATTTTTGCTTTTGCAAATAGGAAATATATAAGTTTTTGCAAAAAAAATTTAAAAAATTGAATAATCCATATTACCAACAAATTACCAATGAAAAAATCCATAGTTGATATTTTAATAAATTTAAAATTAATATTAAATAATTTTACCAACAACATTACCGATGGAAAAATCCATCGTTGTTTATACTAAAATAAATTAAAATTTTGTTCATTAAATTTACCGATGCAATAGAAGGTAAATTGCTACCTACGCGAGTTTTACCGATGGATACATTCCGTCGGTAAAACAATAAAAACCGTCGGTAAGGGCATTTCAGTCAATAAGAAGCCAAATTCCGTCGGTAAAAATCTGTTGGTAAAATTAATTTTTTTTTTGGGTAAAGAACGGATAACAACTTTGACATGTTGCTTATTGATCAACTTATGACCAGCTTTATTAAGCTTACATATCATATTTTTCTTTTCTCTTAGATGTTTTCATATTATATGATCAGACTTTTTTTTATAAGTATCAAACTTGATCACTAATAATCGAAACTTAGTGAGAGACATATCTTCGAATTTCTCCTACAAATCGATCCACAAATCCATTGTATTTTGATACTTTTAAAATTGGTTACTGATATCATCATCCATTGCACTAATCAAGATGATGCAGGCAGCGAAGTTTTTCTTTTTCCATGCCATGTAAGCATCTCGATCCCATTTATGCTAGGTAGTGGTGCCGCCCTCAAGTTCAGCCATAATCGAACATAAGGGTTCCTCAAGTATATACTGGATTTTCAAACTCTAGATTTGTAAAGCAGTATCCATTTAGATTCTCTAAGCATTAATGAAACAATTGTTGCACATAACTAAAGGAGACAAAGCAATATCTGCTATTTACTACTAAATTCGAAAAGGCTACCATAGTATCTAATTACCCTCTAAGTTTTAATGTCTAACTTTATAGGTTAAAGTTTCATGCATAGTAAATCTTCATTGTTGGATATTAAGTCCTTAAACTTAATTAAATGATATTATTCACTGGATAATCTAAGTCTCAACTGAATTATCAATAATTTTATTCATAAAATATTGCAAATAAATTAGTAATTAACAATTAAATAAACACGTTTATAATAAAAGTTAAATGCTAATATAATATCCAAAAGATAAATAAACTTATTTATTTAATCAATCACAAATATCCAAAAATCTCAAAGAAAAATGAAACAAATTAAAATAAGACATGCTTGTCTTAAAATATTAATAGGAAACATAAATCCTATCTCAAAAAAATCCGCTAACTAATAATAAATATGACACTCATGCCAACTACTCATGAAGACTAGTACATGTCAGAACTAGCCTCGTAACTATAAATGAATCTTTAACCATCCTATATTACTGATAAGGAATACTATAAACTCAATCATGTAACCATGGACAATACACAATGCATCCACTCCTAAGCACCATATCATATTTAGTGTTGCTTCTTAACACTTCTCTCTTGGATACCTTAAGCAAAAAATGGATAATTGATATATATTCTATAATTTTCATTTTCTAATTTCCATGCATCCACCATCAAGTTTCTTAGATCTGAATAGTGACCCAGAGAGTTTTTTATCACCTTAATTAAGGTCTTGTCATCATGTCCTTTATTTAGGCTATCTACCTAAATGCATTCTTGCATTTGTTCATGCATATATATTATGTGATACTCTATAGCATCTATATTATCAGCTCGAGCCTTCTTGTCCATCCTCATATTGCGAACCTTTTTGCACTTTTGCATTGAATTTAGCAATGCCTTGACGAGTCCATAAACAATAGGGAGTCCTTATCATCACCATTTCTATTACACATAACAGAAAATAAATAGTAAGTACACTCAATTACAAACATATATGATTGAAACTCATTTCAATCAAAAAATAAGGACAAATCTATAGAATAATTGTCAAACAAATTTGAAAATTTAAGAAGGCAGAATAAATAAATAAATAAAAAAATTCATCAATTTCTAATAATAATTTTGTTTGGAAAAATCCAAAAATTATATTCTAGTCCTAAAAAAATTTTCAAAAAATCAGAAAAATTGAGAAAGTCATATTAAAAAAAATTTAAGCTAATTTGGTGACTGGAGGAAGGCTCACGTGCCTTCATATGCCGGCGAGGGTACTCGCGCCATGTACGGCAGGTACACCATGCACTAGCTTAATCAAAAAGTCACGTGAAGTAACCCCACTGGGCCATGTGTTGCCACGTCAAACCTCTCTCTGACACATGGCAGCCACTCATTAGTCCATATGGATGCCCTGTGGCATCCAAGTGGACTGAAACATGCCACGTGGCATGACCACATTCTACCACGTGGTTGCCAACCATTGGTCCACGTGGCAACTAGGTGGACCAATATGGGTCACATGGCATGACCACATTAGCCACATGGCAAATAGGTATTTAGACCACGTGTCACTTGCGACACATAAGCATGACACGTGGCAACACCACAAAGTGCCATGTGTTAGCCCTAAATGGTCCACGTGTCATGACTTTTTGATATGTAGTGAGACGTGGCACAACCACAATGGTCTACGTGTCATCACCCCCCATTAGCCCACGTGTTAAAATAACAAATCATCCTAACACGTGTCACAGTGGTCCACATGTTGCGCCTTCATTGGGCCACATGGCAGAGTGACTTATCACTCTATCGATGGCCAGCGTGTGAGGGACACGCGCCCTACGCAGGTGGCACGTGCACTATATATGCCGCCCTAGAGGCCAATTCCAATGATCAGACCTCGACTGCTAGGGGATTTTTGGGGTTCATGAACATGATGGTAAGGTCAAAATTCAAAAATATCAATTTTTAATTTATGATTACGGACTTTTAGCATAATTTTCGGTGTATATATTCACACAAAAATATTCTAAAAATAGCATAAAAAACACAAAAAATTAAAATTTAGCTGTTCATGCTCCCTATTCAGATATACTAAATTGCATATAATTTATAGATATAAAAACATAACATGCCAAAACGCAAAATTGGAGACTCTGATACCCATGATAGCATTTATGCATCCAAAAATAGCATAAATCTAATAATATGGGTAAACGTATTTACCTTTTATAGCGCAAATTCCTTTGATACGAACGGAAGCAAGGGATCTTTCTTTTCATGTTATTGGAACAATCTTTCGACTATGAGCATGCATGCCAAAAAAAAAGCAACTAATCCATAGACTAAATGCCCCTTGGAGAGATAATGAGAAAGATGAATGGGGAGTAAACTTTTGCGTAAAGAGAGTAATCTCACTTGGGTTTTCTAAACGCCTATTTTAATTAGGAATTAATTATTTTAAACTAAATAGAATAATTATTAGTAGAGTCGTTGTAGCACCCAAACTCTATCAATTGTAAAATTGATGAAATAGGTTATTTGAAACAAAAGCTGTTAAACAGCACTTTTAGTGGAACCACTATAAGTTGGTTTGATGGCCAATAATCAATAAAAAGTATTGAAGGTCTCAAGTTCAGTTTTTTCTTTATTTTTTTTTAATATGGCATTTTTATAATTAAGTATTATACTTCTCTTATTAGAGAACAGAACTCGTCATGAAAAAGAAATTATATTGGAAAAATGATAATTCAAATTGGAATGATAATTATAAGATTAAACGATGTGTCTCAAGCCTACTGAATATTATATGTTGACAACTGGTTGTCAGGCTTATAAGATTGAGGACGACTAATAACGCACTCGCTCATAGACACAATCCTTTTTCCTTTCTTTTTCAATAATATAGACATCCGCTTCAGGAAATCGAAGAAAATGGATTTTTTTGTTAAATAATAAGGATAGGATTCATTAATAATTTTCAGAAAGAACAGAAGAAGAAATACCATCGGGCATAGAATGGATCATATAACTGCAAGTCTGCAACCAATAATTGTATTAAAGCATAATAATCAACTTTTGCCAATTACTGTAAAACTTTTGTTAAGCTTAGAAAGTCAGGCTTCATATAATTGTATAAAAATTTAGCTGTTAGAAAAGATGGACAATTTTGGGATGATTTAAATAATCAAAGTGGGTTGTATATATAAAAACTTAAATCCTCGAATATTACTTGAATTCCCAATGTGGGATTCCTAAGATTTGCTAAAGTCAACAATTGTGGGTGGGATTTGCCACAATTGTCAACAAGTAAAATATTATAATTGTGGCCCCTCTCTAATTAAGTGATACATGAATCAATTTTTTATAGAAATATTTTTATTGAACAATAATTGCTTGACTAAGTTATTTTTATTATTCAATATTTTATGTATTCAAAGAAGCAACTGGATAACAATCTGCATCAACTTAGATTTGGAAAAATCTGATCATAATTTCTTTTTATTATTATTATTATTATTATTATTATTATTATTATTATTATTATTATTATTTATTGCTTGTTTAATCACTTTTTCTGAGAATCATCATGTCAAATGTCATATAATATATTATTTATTATAATTTATCATTTTGGCGATATGAATTACCTTTTCTTATTAATTAATCTCAATTTGCCTAGTCATTAAGGGCGTCTGATATGGATTGATTATATATGTGATTAAGGTTTGATTAGAACTTAGTCAGTAAAAGCCAATTCGAGTAGACTAATCACATAATATTAATGAAGTACTGAGGAAAAATGAGTGAATATTCTTTTCTATCAAACTATGTCAATCAAGGCCAATGGCATTATAATAATAGTTTGTCAATAACCAAACAGAAATAATTTGTCATACATTCTATAATTTATGAAAATCATAAAACGTGCAATTATCTCTCCCTCTCTATATAGTGATCATCATTAAACATATGATTTGATATAGTGATCATCATTAAAATTAATCTTCACTCACAATAAATGTTTTTTTTATTTTTTGATAGTAATTCAATGGATAACCATAGTTAATTATATTATTTTGTAAAGATACATTTGTTAATTATTACATGACAAGAGAATTATGGGAAGATAATTTACTGGTTGTATATATAAAAAACAAATAGATACAAACAGAGGAGGCAATTGTGCCTTATATACATGTGTTTCCCAAGAAATACAAGATAAGTATAAGGAGGTGTTTTAGTTATACAAGAAATGAGTGCCTATGTGATTGCTTATATTGGATAGAGTAGCTATAGGGGTGCGGCATCCCTTGTTGTCTTGCATTTTGGTGGGTTGGAAAATTTATTCAATATATTTATTTTGAAAGGGCTGTAGTCCCTTTGATGTGCATGTAATTTCAATACCCAAAAAATAATGAATATCACCAAGGTGATGAATAGGAAATACTTGTTGTAATTGATGTACAAACCATGCAATTATGTTTGTTGAATTTCCTGTGATAAGTATATCATCAACATAAACAAGAACAAATAATTTATGAGAACCATTACAATAAATAAAAAAGGAATGATCTGCCTGAGAACGGCAAAAATTAAGCATCTTTATAAATTCTTAGAGGAATTCAATCCAAGCTCAGGGAGCTTGTTTTAGGCCATAGAGAGACTTTTGGAGTTTACAAACATAATTCAGATGGTGCTTGTCTACAAATCCAGTAGGTTGCTCTATAAAAAGTTCCTTGTCCAGATATGTATGAAAAAATGCATTTGAAATGTCAAGTTGGCGTGTCTCCCAATTGAGTGCCATGGCAATGGATAAAACTGTTATCACAGTTGTAAATTTAAGAACTAGAGAGAAGGCTTCTATATAATCTATGCTAGACTGCTGTGTGAATCCCTTGGCCACCAAGCGCACTTTATACCTCTCAATGAAACCATCCCACTTGCGTTTAATGCGGTGAATCCACTTATTTTTTATGACATTGACATGAGCAAGCCATGGCACCAAAACCCAAGTTTGATTTTGAAGCAAGGCTGTAACTTCTTCCTATATGGCATTCTTCCAAACTTGATGTTTATTAGCATGAGTAAAACATGTGGGTTTTTGAGTTAGAGAAATGGTGGCGATGAAAGAGATTTTTTTTTTTGGTTTTGGGTTTGGACGAAGGACCATATGATTAGTTTTTACAGGTGTGGGTGTGGAAATAGGTTCGGGTTTAGTTTGTGGTGTAGGGGGGAAGAGTTTTGGTACTTAGCGAGGTCAACTACCAGCTGAAGTCCTTTAGAATTGGGAAGAACGGATGGTGATGAGATGGAAGTAGATGGAGGCATAGTAGGTAAAGATATTGGATTCGGATAAAGTTAGGGAGAGAGAGACGACATGGGAATAAATGTAAAAGATTGGGATAAGTTAGAAATATTTGGTGGAGAGGATAAAGAAGAAGTAGAGTTTGAGTTAGAGATGGTACCTTGAGTTGATAAGAGGTCAAAGGGAGTAGAAGTGGTCCATGTAACGGTTAAGCAATGGGGCTCTACCTTATGTTCTTTGGAGTTAGTAGCATGGTTAGCATAAGGAAAAACATTAGAATGAAACCTAACGTGTTTTGCCACATAAATGCGACCAGTACTAGCATCTAGACATCGATAGGCAGCATAATAAGGACTCTGACCCATATAAATGCATTTTAGAGTGCGATAAAAAAATTTATGGGAATTATAGGGTCGTAACAATGGAAAAACCGAGCAACCAAAGAGTTGGAATGCCAAATAATTTGGGTCTTTCTCACATAATTTTGAATATGGTGAATTTTTATTAAGTGTAACAGATGGTAAAACATTTATTAACATTGCACTATGTTCCAAGGCATAATTCCAAAATGTTAAAGGTAAATGTGCATGAGCAAGCAATGTTAAACCCGTGTCAACAAGATGCCTTAATTTTCTTTTAGTCGTGCCATTTTGTTCATGAGTGTATGGACAGGCAATGCAATGTTGTATGCCATGTTATTTAAAATATTTATGAAGATGTTGATACTCACCACCCCAAGCCATATGAAATACAATGATTTGTTTGCCAAATTGATGCATAACTAATTGTTCAAATTTTATAAAAATATAAAAACTTCACTTTTAGTTTGCATAAAATAAATCCATGTAAATCTAGTGAAATCATCAATGAAAATGACAAAATAACGTTGTCCTAAACTAGAATGGATGGAGGCTAATCCCCAAACATCCAAAAAAATAATCTCAAAAGGACGAACACTTTTGTGCTCCTTGGAAGTAAGAGGAACATGAATTAATTTGCCTAAACGACAACTAGAACAAGGACTCAAAATAGAACCTGAAGTAGAAATTTTATTTTGTTTGGCTAAAGAAATTTTTTTTGCACATTACGGCGACCCAGCTGACTATGCCACTCTTTCAAATAAGGCATGAAAGTTTCTTGAAATGCAAAAGGCTTAGAGAGCTGAGGTTGTCGCAACATGTAGACTCCATCTTCACTTGGTCTTTTCATTAGAATTTTCTTGGTGGTTTGGTACTTGATGAAAAAATAATGTGGCCAAAATTAAAAAAAAAAAAACAGAGTTGTCAGTTGCAAATATTTAAACTAAAAGAAAGTCTTTTTTTTAATTTCAGGAACACACAAAGTATTATGCTCGATAAATGTACAATCAAAATTGGAGAGAAAGACTTTACCAATGTGAGAAATTAACAAACCTTGTCCATTACAAACAAAAAGTTGATTAGGGCTAGTATATTCATTTATTTGCATCAAATGATTTGGATCTTGGATAATATGGTAGTTGGTTGATGTATTAGGGAACTAGTTGATTTGCACAAGAGGAGCAGAGGGATGGGCAGTTACTGCATTTACATTTGGTTGAGTGTTGGGGCATTAGCACGTGCACTAAATCGATAAGTAATATAGAGGAATATAGTTTAGACTCTAGAATATCGAACTTAAGGGACAAAAAGTTGTTAAGTGAGATATCTTGAGCTGAGCAGGATTAATATGGGACAAATTCCAAGTTTTTGATTGAGAGCATCCTATATTTAATTAACAAAATAAACAAATAATAAAGCTAATTAAAATAAATACTAAAAAATTAATTAAACATTGTCAAGGTACTATAATCCTCCCTATACCCAATGCATTGAATTAAACCACACAGAAATCTATGACTTAAATGTGGACAACCCATCTAAACCCCTAGTATTACATTTCGGAGCCTACTATTCTAACTACTTGATATCCCATTTCGGAGCTTATCCAATAGTGAGCATAAGTACGGGTCCCAAGACCAAGGTATGAACTAATATCCCATTTTAAAGCTTACTAATTCAATACCCATCTATTCTCCAACTATTTCTGAATCAAATGCAGTCTACAAATAGAGTTCAAGCCCTCCATTCCAAAACCATCGAGGACTTTAGATGTAGAAAACACAAGAACATAGCATGTAAATACCCATTCCACATAAACATTATAATCATTCATTCAAGTGAAATAAAATGACCAAATGCTTAACAAAATAGGTAAATGAATAATCACAATAAAGAACAAAACATTCATGCATATATAAATCAAAGATAGGTTCAATCCATTATATAGATATGGGAATTCAAAGATCCCTTAGCAATAAAACTACAAATTAAACATTAATTTGTGAAAGGATATGAAGTCCCTTGTAACTGATGAAGCCTCAAGTTAAATCCAAAACTTCTTCTCAAACTCTCCAGCAAAATGGAAGATAAAACTAAAACTAATTGCAAAAAATTAAATCTAATCCTAAACTTGCATTAAAAATAAATCTAATCTAAAGCTTACATTAAATAAATCTACATTAGAATAGAAAATAAAGAGAAAAACACAAAAAATGGAAGAAGAAAACCCTAGATCTAAAACAACTATCCTCTTTCTTTTAGCCAAACAAAAATGCAGCTTTTATAGCATCTGCAGATGGGCACGGAGGAGATACTTTGGTCTCAGCCATGTCCAGTTGGCCAAAATTGTACTATAGCATTAACATACGACTGAGACACTTTGGCCTCAGTTGAGTGCACCTTTCTAGACTGAATGACTTTGAACTTTGTATAGCACTTTTCCAAGATAAATGGTCTCGTTCGAGTCTATAGCACTTTGCTAAGACAAATGGTCTCTACTGAGTGTTAAAATGAAAAGGTGCAGATTGGGGATTCTATAAGGCACACAGCCGAGACACTTTTGTCTCGATCACGTGCAAGTTAATTCTCTGCACAAATGTCAAAATTAACCGATTAAACACATCAAAACTTGATAAATCTCAATATAATTCTATTTGGTATAAAAAGAGAAATTTAACACTTAAAACACTGAAAATCATGCAAAATGAGACACAAACACGAACAAAAATACACTAAATGTGAATTATCAAATACCTCATACTTAGCTTTTGCTCGCCTTTGAGCAAACAAACAAACCACATTCTCGTATACTTAAACTCAAAGAAAGAAAAAACAAATTCAAAAAAATTAGAACAACACTTTAGTAGAAGTCACTAAACAAAATCCTAAATTGAAAAGACTCAATTGGACCATACTAGTTAATCTCCTTGTATGTGTTCGTGCTAGGCCAAAACAATTTAAAATAACTTAAAAAAAATTCTAGCGTAATCCAATAATCGAGAAAAAAATTCGTTTACAAAAGATTGCACACGTGATTTAGCTTTTGAAACTCAAGAGACGCCATAGGCCTCCCCTTTAGCACTAGAACCTGAAGGTTATCTTTGTAACAACTTGCAATAAGACAAGATCCTTAGGACTTGAAAGTTTATAATGTGGCTCAGGTATGACTATTAAGAAAAGATTAGGATTCACAATTAGAACTGCCATTTCTATCTCAACTCACCCTTTTTCTTCTCAAAATTAGTAAGACTTAACTCTACCTTTATTCAATCATCATTGCCAAACTTAGATATCAAAATGTAGAACAAAAAGCATAAATAAGAGGAAGGATTCTCTCTAAAAATTTTTTTCCTAAGATTATAGCTCAATTGGTGTTTAAAGAGCTTAAAATCATCCTCTACATGTCAAGTACCCCACACTTAAATGGAACTAAAATTGCTAACTTTTTCTTTTCAGAGCAATCAATTTTTTTTTCATTTGACAAGCACAGATTCCACAAATTGTCTTTAAACAATAGTACATTTTGAAAATTTTTGATCTCACTTGGTAATGGTAATGTATCCCCAATTTTTGAGTCTAATATTTCAAGTACACCCCTTCATTTCACTCACTAGCATTTCCCAATAAAACTCTTCTCACTCCCTTATAGAATGGCTAGTTCAAAAAGAATGTAAGACAAAAGCTTTTGAGGCTTGTGGGGTTAAAATGCATGTGTAATTCAGCAAGAAAATAACTCAGCATGCATTAAGCATACTCTAAAGGCTCAAAAGGGCTTGCAAGGGATATTATACAATAAAGGTAGGTCCAAAAGTCTTTTCAAAATTGGATAACGAAAAATATTGCCTAAGTCATTTCTAATCTCATTTTTGAGTGGCTGAATTACATTGAAGGGTGATGAGAAAGGTTCTAATGCTCTAGAATCCTTACTAAATTACCTTAAAACATTGGTTTTTGTTATTTTCAAAATTAAACCTAAAGTGTACATTTATTAGGAGACCTGCTGGTATTGATCTAATTGAAACTAATCTTAAAAGAAAAATTCATTCAACAACTAACTACTCTCTTGCAATTTCAACTAATCTAAATAAGGCTTTCTAATTCTAAGTTTACGTTCATTCACAATAGGAACAACTACGAGGGTAAACTAACTAAAATGCAAAAGTATAAAATAACTACAACAAACAAAAACAAGCATCACAACTAAACTAAAATTGAAACATAACTAAAAATTAAACTAGAAATAACTAAATAATAACATAAACTATAAATTAAAACTGAAACAATAATGAAATAAAATAAAATAAAAAATTAACACAAAACATGAAATTACTAGAAAATAAAACACAAAAATAGCTAAATAAGGTGGATTCATATTTATCATGCCAAAATTAATGCAAATGCACAAAGAATGGAATGCTCATATTGAAAATGCAGATGAAAAGAGGAGAAAATGGAATGTAACAGCAAAAAATGGACAGAGGTCCATCATTCAAGGTAAATCCACGCTTACCGTAGTAAATGATAATTGTCTGAAAATTTTGGGCTGCTGGTCGGCAACAGTCACCTAAAAGTACAAAACTCTGGAGGGATTCTGATAGGAAAAATTCCGATGATTAAGTCAAAAACTAAAAAAAAAGAATAATATCTGAGACAGAAAAAAAAATACTTTACTGTTTATAAATGCAATTGATATAGTTTGAACTCATTTTTAAATCCTAGTTAGGAACATATTCATTCTTCCTTAATTGAAGGACCAGATAAGAAAAGTTGGTCTTCCTGTTCTATCAGAGTTAGAATTCCAAAAAGATTTTATTACCATTTGAAGTAATAGAAATATTATCATTGAATTTCAAACTTCTGAGCTCGATTACGAGCTGCTTTAGTCAGATTATTTGTTTTGAATGAAATAATCGAATCTATCAATGTGCTTACTTCCTTTCTTCTTTTATTTGTGGTTTTTAACTCATGAGCCATCATAATTCCATTAAGAGGACTTACATGAATAAAAAACAGCAACCCGAAACCATAGAAAGAGGAGAGGTAAGAAATATATCTCTCATTTTCTCTAAAAAGACACATTATCTTTGCATGTACACGTATGTGTGGCTGTGGCTTCTTCCTTGTGCAACACGTGGGTTCCAGTTTTCACCCACTTAATCAAGATTAATGTAATCTCATGATTATCTATTGATAAATCCCACTTTAATTTCAATTATGCTAAAAATGACAAAACTTTTAGTGATGGATTGAAATTCCGCGGTGAAATTGTGTGAATTTTTTTATGCTAATTTTTAGAGACATATTATCGAGGGAATAGTTCATCATATAGCCACAAAATTTTCATCGATAATATAAGTAGCAGTTTTATGTTTTAGCGACAAAATTGCAATGTTTTTCAAATCCGTCAGTAAATAAAAGCTAGAGTTTTTGTCCCTCCCTTTAGTGACAGTTTAGCGAAGGTTATATCAAGTGATAGATTTATAAATTATTGCAATAGATTTTGTCACCGGTAAATTTGTTGGCATTCCTTTTATTATTAATAATAAATGTTTTAAAATTAATAAATTTATTTAATAATAAAATATTTAGAAAACACAAATAACTCCAACCATTTTAGAAGCTAA
This sequence comes from Excoecaria agallocha, assembly GCA_037975025.1. Taxonomy (NCBI): domain Eukaryota; kingdom Viridiplantae; phylum Streptophyta; class Magnoliopsida; order Malpighiales; family Euphorbiaceae; genus Excoecaria; species Excoecaria agallocha. The sequence continues at coordinate 113,702 of JBBPFJ010000121.1, forward strand.
CCCTCAGCAAGCTAATTTTTCTCTCACCCACCCTACCCCACCGCTCTCCTCTCCATCTCGACAGCGACAACCTTACCCAGCTGACAATTCAACCCCACAAGCCTTCCACTCTCAACACCACCACCAAAGCAATACCATCGATCTCACTTTCCCTCATTCTACCTCGCTCTCGTTCTATCATCTATCTTTCTCTCTCACTTGATCTATTTCACTCTCGCACTTGAAGCTTACCAAGGTATGTACTTTCTACCTAATTTTGCTGGTTTAAGCTATGGGTATGCTTGAGTTAATACAAACTAGAGTTAAGCCAAGGGGTTATTGCATTGTGTTTTGTAGGCTACAATGTTAGCATTTGTGGGAGTTCAAACATATATTGGATTTCATTTGAAGTATAAAATAAATAAATATTGGCTTTTGGGGTGCGATTTTTAGAGTATAGTTATTTGTCTCATATAATGTCTTTTATATGTTAATTTCAGATCTAAAAGGTTGGGTTTAGGGAAAAAACAAAAGCAATGTTGCCTCAGAAGCAAGCGAGGAAGAAAGCAATAGTCTCGAAGTAGAGAAAGAAATAAATATATTTTTTAATTATTTTCTTTTTTTTAATTGTTTAAATATTCTAAGTCCGGGATTGGTTTCATAAGTCTTTTCCCACAATTTTCCTCTCATACAATAAATAATGATGAAGAAGACTTTATATGCAAATTGCCTTCACAATTTGGATTTCTGTATCCTATTAATCTAAAAGATCTCATGAATTGCAATGGAGTTGCTAAATCTCAGGCAACACCACACTCATGATGATGATGGTTGTCAAATCGAGTCTCATATTGCTGTGCAACATCCCCTACTCAACACCGTCCCCTTCGACATGTGCCTTATCCAGCCATCTAATCCTCCTTACGTCGTTTGGGCTTAAGCACATTCTCTCCCACATGAACATAATCCTAATTACAGGTTTTCCTTCATCTCACCAATAAGAATTTTGATTTTCAAATCAGAATTGAATTTACAAGTGTCAATACATCTCTTCTTATAGATTATTATTATTGTCTAAGTGATAAAACAATAAGAATTTTGATTTTCAAATTAGAATTGAATTTACTGGTGCAATGCATCTCTTATTATAGATTATTGTTTAGAACGAAAAAAATACGTCTATTTATTTAATTAGGAAAAGTTAAGTACAAACTCCCATATATAAGCAGAGAGGTTCCATTTGTATCACCTAAACATAATGATACTATACTTGACAATAATCCCAATCCAAACACTCATAATCCAAAAGTCAACCAAACCCGTGCTTACACATAATCCATATCCCAACCAATAGTTCCACACCAATTCACAAACCTCGAAAACCTCCTAGTTGGATTAATGATTTTGTTGTTAATACAGTTGTCACACAAACACATCTAAATTTTTTTTTCACATTCCAACTCCTCATCTCATACACCTAAAACATTCCATACTTTAGATCACCATATTTTACTTCCACTCATCATACATTTCTAGCCAATATTATAGAACATACTAAACCTAGATCTTATGCTGAGGCCTAAGTTAATCCAGAATGGGTTAAGACAATGAAAACAAAACTGGTAGTATTAAAGCAGAACTAGACTTGGGTCTCATAGATTTACCAGAAAGAAAACACCCTATTGGCTGTAAATGGATTTTTAAACTTAAATTAATGCCAAATGTTACTATCAATCGCTATAAAGCAAGGCTAGTTGCTAAGGATTATAATCAGATTGAAGAAATGGATTTTCATGATAGTTTTTGACCTGTTACGAAGGTTGTTTACTGTGCAAATTTTCTTTGTTGTAGTTGCATCGAGTGACTGGGTTATTCAACAGATGGACATTATAATGCATTTCTTCATGGTTACTTAGATGAAGAAATATATATGTCTGTACCTTAAGGTTATCCAGTAGAGAAAGGCAAGGTTTGTCACCTTACAAGGTCTTTGTATGGCCTTAAACAATTCTTTTGCTAGTGGAATCATGAGTTACCTGTTCAATAAAGACCTATGTTTTCATTCAATCTAAGTTTGATCCTTGTTTTTTCACTTTATGCACAGATGATTGTTTTTTGGTTTTACTTGTCTATGTTGATGATCTCTTAATTAGTGGTACTTCAATGATTGAAATTTCTAAGGTCAAGGAGTATCTTCATTCTCTTTTCACAATTAAGGATTTTAGAGAGGTGAAGTATTTTTTTGGGTTTAGAAGTATCCAGATCAGAAAAAATGGGTTTACTTGAATCAAACGTAAATATGTCATTGATTTACCCAAGGATGCAGGAATGTTAGGTTGTAAGTCAACAACTGTTCCTTTGTGTAAAGGTACAAAATTAATAGTTAAAGGTGGTTCTTCAATTGATAATTTTCAATCATACAGGAACCTAGTTGGCAGATTGTTGTATTTAGGATATTCCTAACCTGATATTACTTATGTTATTCAACAGCTAAGTTAATTTGTACAAAAGCCAATGGATGAACATATGAAGAGTGTTGAGCATGTGTTGCAATACTTGAAGGGCATAACTTCTTATGGATTATTTTTTTCCTACAAAAAATAACTTCACAGTTACTACATATTGTGATGTAGATTGGGCTTCCTGTTTAGATTCTAGAATAAGTTTAACTGGCTACTGTATTTTTCTTGGTGATTGTCATATTTTATGGAAGACAAAGAAGCAAGCAACAGTGTCGAGATCATCCGCAGAAACTGAGTTAGGTTTATAGCTACTACTTGTTGTGAATTACAGTGGATTGCTAATCTCCTTGGTGATTTTTGCATTCATGTATCTTTCCCTATTTCTCTCTATTGTGATAATCAAGTAGCCATCCATATCACCATTAATACAATGTTCCATGAGCGAACCAAACACTTGGATATTGACTATCATTTGGTTCGTGACAAGTTTCAAGAAGGGTTGCTTAGTCCCTGTGCATATTTCTTCAGTTGAACAACCAACGGACATTTTCACTAAGACTCTTTCACTTCGACAGTTTACAAAGCTTCATTCCAAGCTGGCCATGGTTGATTCTCATCATGTCTCAGCTTGGAGGATGGGATGAAGAATTATTTATATGGTTAAGTAGTTAGTTAAGTCTCATAACAGTTAATAGTTAGTTAGAATTTTTTTTGTTGTAACTATTCTTACTCCCTCTCTTCTTATATATGGGAGTTCGTACTTAATTTTTCCTGATTGAATGAATAGAAGTTTGTTTTTTCGGGTTTGTGAACTGTTATAGGAATTATTGATTAGGATATGGATGCTGCGTGAGCAATGGTGTCTTGTTGAACTTCTAAATTATCAGTGTCTGAATTAGGATTAATGTCAAGTGTAGAATCATTATGTGTAGGAGATACTAATGGAATAGGGATAGATAAAGGAAGGTGATGTGGATGTGTCATGCAAAATGGAAACTGAGATTCATCAAACACAACATCCCTACCCACTATGATTTTTTTTTCTTCTAAATCATATATCTCATAACCTTTCTTTCCCAATTCAAATCCTAGAAATATATCTTGCCTTGGTTTAAACCACAACAACATAAGCTAAACAACCAAACACCTAAACATCTCTAAATCAGGTTCGGCATCATTTAATAACTGATATGGCGACTTCCAATTAAGGACTAAAGATGGCAATTTATTTATCAAGTATGTAGCATGTAAGATTACTTGGCCCCAAAAGAAATTAGGCAAAGAAGGTTGTAAAAGCAAAGCTCTTGCCACTTATGTTACATGTCTATATCTCTGTTCAACAGATCCATTCTGTTAAGTAGTATATGAACAAGATGTTTGATGTATAATCCCATTATCAGTAAAAACAGTCTGACATATATGATTTAAGAATTCAGTCCCATTATCACTACTTTATTAACCCTAACACCAAATTGATTCTTAACCATTTTAAAAAAATTATAGAGAATCATTGATACTTGAGCCTTATTTGCATTAAAAAGTCAAAATGGCTTTGTCATAATCATCTACAATAGTCAAGAAGTAATTGGCTCCAGTTAATGACTGCTACCTATAAAGACCCCAAATCTATATGTATCAATTCAAACAAATTGAGTGCTCTAGAATTACTAGAATTAAAAGGTAGCCTGGTTTGTTTAGATCTAGCACAGATATCACACAATATAGATTATGTATCAAACTTATCTGTATTCATAAGATTCAATTGTTTCATTACATTTGCTCCAGGATGTCCTAACCTCTGATTAAACAACTAGGTTTTATTCTTAAGAGCTACATTAACAGAATTTATACTAGAAGAATGCATAAAAGTCTGTATCATTTTAGCTGTGAATGAACTTTTATCTATTATGTATAATCCTCCAATTACTCTCCCAACTACCACTATCAAGCTAATCCTCTAGTCCTGTAAGGTACAAAAATCATTATAAAAATGAATACTGATAGTGTTGAATCTTAGTAACTTATGCGCTGACAACATATTGTATTTAAAAGATGGAACATATAAGGCATGGTTCAAGTTTATTGTTTTTTTTAATTTATACTTCTAGCTTTAGAAATGATCTTGAAAGATCCATCAAGTAAGTGAATTGAGTGAGGTTGACATGTGTGTTTAATGTCTATAAACAAGGATATATTGGAACAAATGTGATTACTGGCCCCTATATCTAAAATCCAGTATGGGTTAGACAAATTCAACTTACTATTGCAAGATTACCTGCAAAGTGCTATAGTTGAATAAAATTGATTCCTTCAGGCTTAATGATATTCTTTCCCTTCAATATTCTGCCTATCTCTTTCTGAATCAGTTGTTTCATGTTGCCAAGTATATCTATCTGTTGTTTGTCATTAAGCAAACCTCTGCCATAATCAACATTATCCACCAGAGATTCCACCATGTTCACTCTTCCTTTTAATGCTTTTACCTTTCTTTTCAATTTAAGCTCTTTATACCACTCTGGATATCCATATAGCTTAAAACATCCATCCCTCATATGTCCATATGTATTACAATAATTATAGTGCTTATCTTCTTTCTTGCCAAGATCTTTCTTTATGAATTGTTCAGATCCAAAATCACTCTTTTCACTTTTATTTGTTGCCAACATAACACTATATTCAATGTTCTCTATAATACTCAGATTAATCTATTTCTATTTTTCAATATTCAATATCATTAAATAAACTTTGTCAACATTAGGCATTGGATCAAGCATCAAGATATGGTGTTTAACATGATCATACATCTCATTAAGTACCATAAGAAACTGTATTACCTTATCTGCTTCATTAGTCTCCTCTATCTTCTTCAAAGATCCACACTTGCAGCCACAACTACATTTGAGGAATTGGCATGATACAAGCCAACTCATCCCATAATCTACTCATCTTGGTAAAATACAGAGATGCAGTATCATTACCTTGTACCATTAAAGCCATTTCCCTTTTCACCTAGTATCTTTGAGGAAGATGAGCTTCACCAAAATGTTTTCCTAACGTATCCCACAGAATCTTTGTTGAAGTGGAATAAACGAAACTCTCTTGTAAATCCCTAGACAATGCATTAATGATCTAAGAAATTACCATTGCATTCGAACTGTACAAATCATCATACTCATTTGAATCTTCATTTGGTTCCTTCGCTTTGCCAGTAATAAACCCTAGCTTCTTCTTCGTAGCCAAAGCTATCTTCATTGCTTTGCTCCATGTTTGATAATTTGTTCCAGTGAGAACTGCTGAAACAATCGTAGCACCAGGATTTTTAGAACCAAAAGTAGCCATTCCTTGATTCCTAGTCATCATGAAACCAAGAATGGAAGATTCAAAACCAGCGAGAATCAAGAATAAGAAGAAATTATCTGTTCAACAAGAACAGAGTAAGGGGAAGATGAAAGAAAAAAATAACTGCAATGGATCTAATCTCGTTGCTCTGATTGCATGTTCAGAATGAAAAAAATACTTCTATTCATTCAATCAGGAAAAGTTAAGTATAGACTCCTATATATAAGAAGAGAGGGAGTAAGAACAGTTATAACAAAAAAACTACTAACAAATTATTAACTACTATGAGACTTAACTAACTAATTAACCATATAAATAATTCTTCAATTATTACTATTCAAGTGATGAAAAACATAATTATGTGTTGATTGATATTGGAAAGACATTTTGAGAGCAAGTGCTTCGGTGGTTTACTTTCCATAAAATTTCTCGAGTTGATTCTGTGAGTTAGCTTTTGAACTCTCATAGTTTATTTTAGTCTTTATGATGCGTGCTTGTTCTCTAATTCACTAAATTTGAGCGAATTACAGATCATTTTGACTCATGAACATGCTGATGCAGTTCTTGGTTTTGATGAGATACATTTTGTGCTTCCATTTAAAAATGATATAGATCCAAATCCCATATATCTAACTCAGTTTACCATGGATAGGTATCTTTGATATTTCCGTAGTGCTGCAAGCACACATTTTCTTAATTTTTTTAGTATATACATTTGTTGTGCTATGATGCTTTTCTATGATGAAATTTACAATATATGAAATTAATGGAAAAAGTTCAAGTAATGAGATGTTTCTCCTCTTTTATTGGTTTAATCCTACTCTATTATTACCTCAATACATGATTAAAATTTTAGTTAACAAGTGGCTTTTGTATCTCATTCGTTCAAACTTAGTTAAATGTTTTAGGCTATTATAAGTTTATAACTAGTACAACTTCAATTTTTTACTTCTATTATAAATTCTTCTTATCATGTACCTAAAGCTAGACATATACTTTGGCAATTTTTAAGGTTCTATTACTAAGAAAGAGTGAGATGTCATGGGGTCTAATTTTCACAAATTTTGAGGAAACTTTCAATCTCTTATGTGCTTCAATTCATTGGAAGAAAACTAAAAAGATTGAAATTGGTTTGTATAAGATGCTGCTTGTACCACTTGAAAAATCCTTACAGGTTCCAGGAAAAAACAAAATAAATTTTATATTTTGAGGAAAACTAATCAAAATCAATAATCATGTTAAAAAAATTAAATCAATAATTCATTATTAATTTATTATATCTATTAGAATTTGTAATTAATTGGTCCCTTTATCCTATCTAAAAATTTGTGGTAATATATGAATGTAATTAATCTAAAATTAAATGCAAAAGTTAATGCAGTGGTTATACCAATACCAACCAAGCTAATCCCATGTTAAATGTTGTTACATATTTTACATAAATTTTCTTTTTCTTTTTCTTTTTAATGGTCTTAATGCATGATATCCTCAATTTCAATAGTTCCATTTTTCTTTTTGAGATTACAACTAGCTTATTGCATGTATAACAATAAATTAATATTAGACATATATTCATAATTGGTTAAGAATAGGCAATATTGGTAATTTTGGCAGTTAACGCATGTATGCTCAGCTTAGCAGATGCCTTCATAAATAAATTAATGGAAAATTTGACTGACAAATTGGTACAAATGTTAATAAGTACGCCAATAATTAGTAAATAAGGATCAACAGCCCATCACTGGCCCTTTCCGTCATCCCTAACAGTTACGATACATTTTAGTGGTTGTGAATTTACAAGGACTATTTTAGATAATTTTTTGTATAGCAGTGTAAAACTTTGTACACAATACCGATATTGGCATTGCTTGCATAGCAGTTAGAGTTAGATAATTTTTTGTACAACTGTAGAACAACATGTGCAATACAGATAGATTTGCACAGTAATTATGATGTATATATTGATTTTGTTGTATATTAAAATTATTAATTATTATTTATCTTCAATTTAAAATCTAGACTTTTATATTAAATTTATCGCATTTATTTTTGCTTTTGCAAATAGGAAATATATACATTTTTGCAAAAAAAAATTTTAAAAATTGAATAATCCATATTACCGACAAATTACTAATGGAAAAATCCATCGTTGATATTTTAATAAATTTAAAATTAATATTAAATAATTTTACCAACAACATTACCGACTGAAAAATCCATCGCTGTTTATACTAAAATAAATTAAAATTTTATTCATTAAATTTACCGATGCAATAGATGGTAAATTGCTACCTACGCAAGTTTTATCGATGGATACATTCCGTCGGTAAGGCAATAAAAACCGTCGGTAAGGGCATTTCGGTCAATAAAAATCCAAATTCCGCCGGTAAAAATCCGTTGGTAAAATTAATTTTTTTTGTGGGTAAAGAATGGATAACAACTTGGACATGTTGCTTATTGATCAACTTATAACCAGCTTTATTAAGCTTACATATCATATTTTTCTTTTCTCTTAGATGTTTCCATATTGTATGATCAAACTTTTTTTATAAGTATCAAACTTGATCACTAATGATCGAAACTTAGTGATAGACATATCTTCGAATTTCTCCTACAAAGCGATCCACAAGTCCATTGTATTTTGATACTTGCGAAATTGGTTACTGATATCATCATCCATTGCACTAAGCAAGATGATGTAGGCTGTGAAGTTCTTCTTTTTCCATGCCATGTAAACATTTCGGTCCCACCTATCCTAGGTAGTGGTGCCGCCCTCAAGTTCAGCCATAATCGAACACAAGGGTTCTTTAAGTACATACTAGATTTTCATACTCTAGATTTGTAAAGCAGTATCCATTTGGATTCTCAAAGCATTAATGAAACAATTGTTGCACATAACTAAAGGAGATAAAGCAATATATGCTATTTACTATGCATATAAAGAGTAAACTAATAAAACTATCTATTAGGCCTAAATTCGAAAAGGCTACCACAGTATCTAATTACCCTCTAAGTTTTAATGTCTAACTTTATAGGTTAAAGTTTCATGCATAGTAAATCTTCATTGTTGGATATTAAGTCCTCAAACTTAATTAAAGGATATTATTCACTGGTTAATCTAAGTCTCAACTGAATTATCATGCAATCATTTTATTCATATAATATTGCAAATAAATTAGTAATTAACAATTAAATAAACACATTTAAAATAAAAGTTAAATGCTAATATAATATCCAAAAGATAAATAAACTTATTTATTTAAGCAATCACAAATATCCAACAATCTCAAAGAAAAGGGAAACAAATTAAAATAAGACATGCTTGTCTTAAAATAATAATAGGAAACATAAATCATATCTCAAAAAATCTACTAACTAATAATAAATATGACACTCATGCCAACTACTCATGGAGACTAGTACATGTTAGAACTAGCCTCGTAACTATAAATGAATCTTTGACCATTCTATATAACTGATAAGGAATACTATGAACTCAATCATGTAACCATGGACAATACACAGGGCATCCACTCCTAAGCACCATCTCATATTTAGTGTTGTTTCTCAACACTTCTCTCTTGGATACCTTAAGCAAAAAATGGATAATTGATATATATTCTATAATTTTCATTTTCTAATTTCCATGCATCCACCATCAAGTTTCTTAGATCTAGATGGTGACCAAAAGAGTTTTTCATTACCTTAATTAAGGTCCTGTCATCATGTCCTTTGTTTAGGCTATCTACCTAAAGACATTCTTGCATTTGTTCATGCATATATATTATGTGATACTATATAGCATCTATATTATCAGCTCGAGCCTTCTTGTTCATCCTCATAGTGCGAACCTTTTGCACTTTTGCATTGAATTCAGCAATGCCTTGACGAGTCCATGGACAATAGGGAGTCCTTATCATCACTATTTCTATTACACATAACAGAAAATAAATAGTAAGTACACTTAATTACAAACATATATATATGATTGAAACTCATTTCAATCAAAAAATAAGGACAAATCCATAGAATAATTGTCAAACAAATTTGAAAATTTCAGAAGGCAGAATAAATAAATAAAAAAAATTAATCAATTTCTAATAATAATTTTGTTTGGAAAAATCCAAAAATTATATTCTGGTCCTAAAAAAATTTTCAAAAAATCAGAAAAATTGAGAAAGTCATATTAAAAAAAATTTGAGCTAACTTGGTGACTAGAGGAAGGCTCACGCGCATTCATATGTCGGCAAGGGTACTGGCGCCATGTGCGACAGGTACACCACGCGTTAGCTTAATAAAAAAGTCACATTGCGTGACCCAACTGGGCCATGTGTTGCCACGTCAAACCTGTCTGACACGTGGCAGCCACTCATTAGTCCACATGGATGCCATGTGGCATCCATGTGGACTGACATATGCCATGTGGCATGACCACAGTCTACCACGTGGCGGCCAACCATTGGTTCATGTGGCAACTAGGTGGACCAACATGGGTCACATGGCATGACCACATTAGCCACATGGCGGATAGGTATTTAGACCACGTGTCACTTGCGACACATAAGTATGACACGTGGCAACACCACAAAGTGCCATGTGTTAGCCCTAAATGGTCCACGTGTCATGACTTTTTGACATTTGGTGAGACATTGCACAACCACAGTGGTCCACATGTCATCGCCCCATGAACCCACGTGTCAAAATAATAAATCATTCTAACACGTGTCACAGTGGTCCACGTGTTGCACCTTCATTGGGCCATATGGCAGAGTGACTTATCACTCTATCAATGGCCAGCGTGTGAGGGACACGCGCCCTGCGCAGGTGGCACGTGCACTATATATGCAACCCTAGAGGCCGATTCCAATGAACAAACCTCGACCGCTAGGGGATTTTTGGGGTTCATGAACATGATGGTAAGGTCAAAATTCAAAAATACCAATTTTTAATTTATGATTACGGACTTTTAGCATAATTTTCGGTGTACATATTCACACAAAATATTCCAAAAATAGCATAAAAAACACAAAAAATTAAAATTTAGATGTTCATGCTCCCTATTCAGATATACTAAATTGCATATAATTTATAGATCTAAAAACATAACATGCCAAAACGCAAAAATAGAGACTCTGATACCCATGATAGCATTTATGCATCCAAAAATGGCATAAATCTAATAGTATGGGTAAACTTATTTACCTTTTATAGCGCAGATTCCTTTGATACGAGTGGAAGTAAGGGATCTTTCTTTTCATGTTATTGGAACAATCCATCGACTATGAGCATGCATGCCAAAAAAAAAAAGCAACTAACCCATAGACTAAATGCCACTTGGAGAGATAATGAGAAAGATGAATGGAGAGTAATATTTTTGCGTAAAGAGAGTAATCTCACTTGGGTTTTCTAAACCCCTATTTTAATTAGGAATATATTATCTTAAACTAAATAGAATAATTATTAGTAGAGTTGTGGGAGCACCCAAACTCTATCAATTGTAAAATTGATGAAATAGGTTATTTGAAACAAAAGCTGTTAAACAGCACTTTTAGTGGAACCACTATAAGTTGGTTTGATGGCCAATAATCAATAAAAAGTATTGAAGGTCTCAATTTCAGTTTTTTCTTTATTTTTTTTAATATGGCATTTTTAAATAATTAAACATTATACTTCTCTTATAAAAGAACAGAACTCGTCATGAAAAAGAAATTATATTGGAAAAATGATAATTCAAATTGGAATGATAATTATAAGATTAAACGATGTGTCTCAAGCCTACTGAATATTATATGTTGACAACTGGTTGTCAGGCTTATAAGATTGAGGACGACTAATAACGCACTCGCTCATAGACACAATCCTTTTTCCTTTCTTTTTCAATAATATAGACATCCGCTTCAGGAAATCGAAGAAAATGGATTTTTTTGTTAAATAATAAGGATAGGATTCATTAATAATTTTCAGAAAGAACAGAAGAAGAAATACCATCGGGCATAGAATGGATCATATAACTGCAAGTCTGCAACCAATAATTGTATTAAAGCATAATAATCAACTTTTGCCAATTACCGTAAAACTTTTGTTAAGCTTAGAAAGTCAGGCTTCATATAATTGTATAAAAATTTAGCTGTTAGAAAAGATGGACAATTTTGGGATGATTTAAATAATCAAAGTGGGTTGTATATATAAAAACTTAAATCCTCGAATATTACTTGAATTCCCAATGTGGGATTCCTAAGATTTGCTAAAGTCAACAATTGTGGGTGGGATTTGCCACAATTGTCAACAAGTAAAATATTATAATTGTGGCCCCTCTCTAATTAAGTGATACATGAATCAATTTTTTATAAAAATATTTTTATTGAACAATAATTGCTTGACTAAGTTATTTTTATTATTCAATATTTTATGTATTCAAAGAAGCAACTGGATAACAATCTGCATCAACTTAGATTTGGAAAAATCTGATCATAATTTCTTTTTATTATTATTATTATTATTATTATTATTATTATTATTATTATTATTATTATTATTATTATTATTATTATTATTATTATTATTATTTATTGCTTGTTTAATCACTTTTTTCTGAGAATCATCATGTCAAATGTCATATAATATATTATTTATTATAATTTATCATTTTGGCGATATGAATTACCTTTTCTTATTAATTAATCTCAATTTGCCTAGTCATTAAGGGCGTCTGATATGGATTGATTATATATGTGATTAAGGTTTGATTAGAACTTAGTCAGTAAAAGCCAATTCGAGTAGACTAATCACATAATATTAATGAAGTACTGAGGAAAAATGAGTGAATATTCTTTTCTATCAAACTATGTCAATCAAGGCCAATGGCATTATAATAATAGTTTGTCAATAACCAAACAGAAATAATTTGTCATACATTCTATAATTTATGAAAATCATAAAACGTGCAATTATCTCTCTCTCTATATATATAGTGATCATCATTAAACATATGATTTGATATAGTGATCATCATTAAAATTAATCTTCACTCACAATAAATGTTTTTTATTTTTTGATAGTAATTCAATGGATAACCATACTAATTATAATATTTTGTAAAGATACATTTGTTAATTATTACATGACAAGATAATTATGGGAAGATAATTTACTGGTTGTATATATAAAAAACAAATAGATACAAACAGAGGAGGCAATTGTGCCTTATATACATGTGTTTCCCAAGAAATACAAGATAAGTATAAGGAGGTGTTTTAGTTATACAAGAAATGAGTGCCTATGTGCTTGCTTAGATTGGATAGAGTAGCTATAGGGGTGCGGCATCCCTTGTTGTCTTGCATTTTGGTGGGTTGGAAAATTTATTCAATATATTTATTTTGAAAGAGCTGTAGTCCCTTTGATGTGCATGTAATTTCAATACCCAAAAAATAATGAATATCACCAAGGTCATAAATAGGAAATACTTGTTGTAATTGATGTACAAACCATGCAATTATGTTTGCTGAATTTCCTGTGATAAGTATATCATCAACATAAACAAGAACAAATAATTTATGAGAACTATTACAATAAATAAAAAAGAATGATCTGCCTGAGAACGGCAGAAATTAAGCATCTTTATAAATTCTTAGAGGCATTCAATCCAAGCTCAGGGAGCTTGTTTTAGGCCATAGAGAGACTTTTGGAGTTTACAAACATAATTCAGATGGTGCTTGTCTACAAATCCAGTAGGTTGCTCTATAAAAAGTTCCTTGTCCAAAAATTCATGAAAAAATGCATTTGAAATGTCAAGTTGGCGTGTCTCCCAATTGAGTGCCATGGCAATGGATAAAACTGTTCTCACAGTTGTAAATTTAAGAACTAGAGAGAAGGCTTCTATATAATCTATGCTAGACTGTTGTGTGAATCCCTTGGCCACCAAGCGCACTTTATACCTCTCAATGAAACCATCCGACTTGCGTTTGATGCGGTGAATCCACTTATTTTTTATAACATTGACATGAGCAAGCCATGGCACCAAAACCCAAGTTTGATTTTGAAGCAAGGCTGTAACTTCTTTCTATATGGCATTCTTCCAAACTTGATGTTTATTAGCATGAGTAAAACATGTGGGTTTTTGAGTTAGAGAACTGGTGGAGGTGAAAGAGATTTTTTTTTTGGTTTTGGGTTTGGACGAAGGACCATATGATTAGTTTTTACGGGTGTGGGTGTGGAAATAGGTTTAAGTTTAGTTGGTGGTGTAAGGGGGAAGAGTTTTGGTATTTAGTGAGGTCAACTACCAGCTGAAGTCCTTTAGAATTGGGAAGAACGGATGGTGATGAGATGGAAGTAGATGGAGGCATAGTAGGTAAAGATATTGGATTCGGATAAAGTTAGGGAGAAAGAGACGACATGGGAATAAATGTAAAAGATTGGGATAAGTTAGAAATATTTGGTGGAGAGGATAAAGAAGAAATAGAGTTTGAGTTAGAGATGGTACCTTGAGTTGATGAAAGGTCAAAGGGAGAAGAAGTGGTCCATGTAACGGTTAAGCAATGGGGCTTTACCTTATGTTCTTTGGAGTTAGTAGCATGGCTAGTATAAGGAAAAACATTAGAATGAAACCTAACATGTTTTGCCACATAAATGCGACCAATACTAGCATCTAGACATCGATAGGCAGCATAATAAGGACTCTGACCCATATAAATGCATTTTAGAGTGCGATAAGAAAATTTATGGGAATTATAGGGTCATAACAATGGAGAAACCGAGCAACCAAAGAGTTGGAATGCCAAATAATTTTGGTCTTTCTCACATAATTTTGAATATGGTGAATTTTTATTAAGTGCAATAGATGGTAAAACATTTATTAACATTGCACTATGTTCCAAGGCATGAAAGTTGCTTGAAATGCAAAAGGCTTAGAGAGCTGAGGTTGTCGCAACATGTAGACTCCATCTTCACTTGGCCTTTTCATTAGAATTTTCTTGGTGGTTTGGTACTTGATAAAAAAATAATGTGGCCAAAATTAAAAAAAAAAACAGAGTTGTCAGTTGCAAATATTTGAACTAAAAGAAAGTCTTTTTTTTTTAATTTTAGGAACACACAAATTATTATTCAAGCTAAATGTACAATCAAAATTGGAGAGAAAGACTTTACCAATGTGAGAAATTAACAAACCTTGTCCATTACAAACAAAAAGTTGATTAGGGCCAGTATATTCATTTATTTGCATCAAATGATTTGGATCTTGGATAATATGGTAGTTGGTTGATGTATTAGGGAACTAGTTGATTTGCACAAGAGGAGCAGAGGGTTGGGCAGTTGTTGCATTTACATTTGGTTGAGTGTTGGGACATCAGCACGTGCACTAAATCGACAAGTAATAGAATATCGAACTTAAGGGACAAAAGGTTGTTAAGTAAGATATCTTGAGCTGAGCAGGATTAATATGGGACAAATTCCCAAGTTTTTTATTGAGAGCGTCCTATATTTAATTAACAAATTAAACAAATAATAAACCTAATTAAAATAAATACTAAAACATTAATTAAACATTGCCAAGGTACTATAATCCTCCCTATACCCAATGCATTGAATTAAACCACAAAGAAATCTATGACTTAAATGTGGACAACCTATCTAAACCCCTAGTATTACATTTCGGAGCCTACTATTCTAACTACCTGATATCCCATTTCGGAGCTTATCTAATAGTGAGCATAAGTACGGGTCCCTAGACAAGGTATGAACTAATATCCCATTTTGAAGCTTACTAATTCAATACCCATCTATTCTCCAACTATTTCTGAATCTAATGCAGTCTACAAAAAGAGTTCAAGACCTCCATTCCAAAACCATCTAGGACTTTAGATGTAGAAAACACAAGAACATAGCATGTAAATACCCATTCCATACAAACATTAGAATCATTCATTCAAGTGAAATAAAATGACCAAATGCTTAATAAAATAGGTAAATGAATAATCACAATAAAGAACAAAACATTCAAGCATATATAAATCAAAGATAAGTTCAATCCATTATATAGATATGGGAATTCATAGATCCCTTAGCAATAAAACTACAAATTAACATTAATTTGTGAAAGGATATGAAGTCCCTTGTAATTGATGAAGCCTCAAGTTAAATCCAAAACTTCTTCTCAAACTCTCTAGTAAAATGGAAGATAAAACTAAAACTAATTGCAAAAAATTAAATCTAACCCTAAACTTGCATTAAAAATAAATCTAATCTAAAGCTTACATTAAATAAATCTACATTAGAATAGAAAATAAAGAGAAAAACACAAAAAATGGAAAAAGAAAACCCTAGATCTAAAACAACTATCCTCTTTCTTTTAGCCAAACAAAAATGCAGCTTTTATAGCATCTACAGATGGGCACAGAGGAGATACTTTGGTCTCAGCCATGTCCAGTTGGCCAAAATTGTACTATAGCATTAACACACGGCTGAGACACTTTGGCCTCAGTTGAGTGCACCCTTCTAGACTGAATGACTTTGAACTTTGTATAGCACTTTGCCAAGATAAATGGTCTCGTCCGAGTCTATAGCACTTTGCTGAGACAAATGGTCTCTACGGAGTGTTAAAATGAAAAGGTGCAGATTGGGGATTCTATAAGGCACACAGCTGAGACACTTTTCTCTCGACCGCGTGCAAGTTAATTCTCTGCACAAATGTCAAAATTAACCCATTAAACACATCAAAACTTGATAAATCTCAATATAATTCTATTTGGTATAAAAAGAGAAATTTAACACTTAAAACACTGAAAATCATGCAAAATGAGACACAAACACGAACAAAAATACACTAAATGTGAATTATCAAATACCTCACACTTAGCTTTTGCTCGCCTTTGAGCAAACAAACAAACCACATTCCCGTATACTTAAACTCAAAGAAAGAAAACACAAATTCAAAAAAATTAAAACAACACTTTAGTAGAAGTCACTAAACAAAATCCTAAATTGAAAAGACTCAATTGGACCATACTAGTTAATCTCCTTGTATGTATTCGTGCTAGGCCAAAACAATTTAAAATAACTTTAAAAAAAATTCCAGCGTAATCCAATAATCGAGAAAAGAATTCGTTTACAAAAGATTGCACACGTGATTTAGCTTTTGAAACTCAAGAGACGCCATAGGCCTCCCCTATAGCACCAGAACCTGAAGGTTATCTTTGTAACAACTTGCAATAAGACAAGATCCTTAGGACTTGAAAGTTTATAATGTGGCTCAAGTATGACTATTAAGAAAAGATTAGGATTCACAATTAGAACTGCCATTTCTATCTCAACTCACCCTTTTTCTTCTCAAAATTAGTAAGACTTAACTCTACCCTTATTCAATCATCATTGCCAAACTTAGATATCCAAAATGTAGAACAAAAAGCAAAAATAAGAGGAAGGATTCTCTTTAAAAATTTTTTTCCTAAGATTATGGCTCAATTGGTGTTTAAAGAGCTTAAAATTCTCCTCTACATGACAAGTACCCCACACTTAAATGGAACTAAAATTGCTAAATTTTTCTTTTTAGAGCAATCAATTTTTTTCATTTGACAAGCACAGATTCCACAAATTGTCTTTAAACAATAGTACATTCTGAAAATTTTTAATCTCACTTGGTAAAGGCAATGTATCCCCAATTTTTGAGTCTAACATTTCAAGCACACCCCTTCATTTCACTCACTAGCTTTTCCCAATAAAACTCTTCTCACTCCCTTATAGAATGGCCAGTTCAAAAAGAATGTAAGACAAAAGCTTTTGAGGCTTGTGGGGTTAATATGCATGTGTAATTCAACAAGAAAATAACTCAGCATGCATTAAGCATGCTCTAAAGGTTCAAAAGGGCTTGCAAGGGATATTATACAATAAAGGTAGGTCCAAAAGTCTTTTCAAAATTGGATAACGAAAAATATTGCCTAAGTCATTTCTAATCTCATTTTTGAGTGGCTGAATTACTTTGAAGGGTGATGAGAAAGGTTCTAATGCTCTAGAATCCTTACTAAATTACCTTCAAACATTGGTTTTTGTTATTTTCAAAATTAAACCTAAAGTGTACATTTATTAGGAGACCTACTGGTATTGATCTAATTGAAACTAATCTTAAAAGAAAAATTCATTCAACAACTAACTACTCTCTTGCAATTCCAACTAATCTAAATAAGGCTTTCTAATTCTAAGTTTACGTTCATTCACAATAGGAACAACTACGAGGGTAAACTAACTAAGATGCAAAAGTATAAAATAACTACAACAAACAAAAACAAGCATCACAACTAAACTAAAATTGAAACATAACTAAAAATTAAACTAGAAATAACTAAATAATAACATAAACTATAAATTAAAACTGAAACAATAATAAAATAAAATAAAATACAAAATTAACACAAAACATAAAATTACTAGAAAATAAAACACAAAAATAGCTAAATAAGGTGGATTCATATTTATCATGCCAAAATTAATGCAAATGCACAAGGAATGGAGTGCTCATATTGAAAATGCAGATGAGAAGAGGAGAAAATGGAATGTAACAGCAAAAAATGGACAACGGATGGTGAATTGCGAAAATGGACAGCAAAAAATGGAATGTAACTTTTCGATTAAACCCTTTTCCATACTATTTATTACTCCGATTTCTGTATAACACCAACCTTTAATCCGTCTTCCAAACCCATAAATGTCAGGCCGTTACAAAAACCTTAGGTGTGCAGATGTGCATCTGTATGGTGTGAAGCTGTTCTACATATGATTGTAATGTTTTTATGTGGCGTTTGTCTCGATCACATAGCAATTCTAATAAAATTTTGAAGTTAAAATTTTCAAATCTTAAACCAGCTTTTTGAACTTATCATTAAACTTAAATGATTAAAAAATTAAAAAACCACACACATATTCATTAATAGCCGTAAAATACACACGTAAATATAAAATTCACCCTTAAAAGCGTACATAGCCCTCACTCTTTATTTAATATAAACATATCATAGAGTAAAATGAGTGAAATTAGGGCATCGTAATTAACTGGTCTGGAGAAGGTGAGCATCAATATCCTTGCTCATATTAATAACAAGCTCAAGCAATGAATTAGGGTGTGGAATTTGGTCCTGCATCTTCTCATATTCAAAAGTCCAATGCACCAGACTTCCTTCTCCCTTTGGTATAGCTTGAACCGTGATTTTGAAGCTCTTGTACTCTTTTAGCAGATCTCCTTCTATCACTTTGAAGATTGTTAAAAAGTTTGCATCATCTATTTTCTCAATTTTCTCCGTTGCAGTCCGCTGCTTCCCATCTGTTTTTATCAGCCAAATTAACCATTACTTCTTCATTTGCCTCGCATTTTAATGTACTTTTCTCAAAATAAAATAAATTAATAAAGCTTACCATGAGTATAATTCCAGCAGATAACACTGCCTTCCTTTCCCCAGCCTCCATCATGGAGATCACAGCTTTGAATCTTTTCAGGGCTCATAACAGAAACATGGTGTGGCCTGCAACTGAACACATCATGGAACTTCTCTGCTGAAGATTTTATCTCTACATCTGCTTCCAATTTGCCAAACGCTGCCATTTTTTCTATTTCTGAATGAGCTGCTTCACCTAAATTTAACTAATTATTCAGTAGCTCAAAGGACTAGCTTCGGTTTCGTTGCCTTTTTATACATGTACACATGAGTTTAATTTAGGCAAAATAAACATTTTAGTCCCTAAATGGTTGAACTTTTGGTTGTTTAGTCCCTCTATTTTTTTATTGTATTTTATTAGTCAGCATTTAAATTATCTAACATAAACTTTCTTTCATAAAATTATGAATTTTTTTTTCTCAGTTGTCTCGTATCTTTGTATTTTAGCAATAACATACAGTTCAGTTGTTAAAAGCTTGCCATCTTTTTCAAATGATTAGATTCTATTTCTATATTTATCCTCAAAGATGTAATTATGTAAAAAAATCCTTTTATTTTAGAAACAATCATATATATTGAATTTAAAGTCAAAAATCTAACAATGTTTTAGTGCTCAATTTTAAATTTATTGTTGATAGCATTTATGCACCAAAAAATAGCATAAATCTAATAATATGGGCAAACGTGTTTACCTCTTGTAGCGTAGATTCCTTTGACACAAGCGGAAGCATGAGATCTTTCATTTCACGTTATTGACACAGGCTTTCGACTAGAAGCATGCATGCCGAGAAAAAAGCAACTAACCCACAGTCTAAATGCCCTTTGGGGAGATATTGAGAAAGACGAATGGAAAGTAATATTTTTGTATAGAGAGTGTAACCTCACTTAGGTTTTTTAAACCCTCATCTATAGAGGGTATTAATTTAAAGTTAAAACCCTAGTTTAACTCTTATTCCTAATTTAATGAGAAATCAATTATCCTAAACTAAATAGGATAATTATTAGTAAAGTCATGGGTGCATCCAAACTCTATCATCTCCCACACGCACATGACAAATCGTTCTTCAGTCAATGTCTCTAGTCATACTGGCAAATAGGTTGTGTGACCAACATATATCAATAGCACTAGTGCTACACACCTGTTGGGGATATGTAGCATCTCAAAAGTAAAAGCAAGATTTTTTTTTCACATATGCTTAACTTCATATTGTCTTCACATTTACTGTTTTAACTCATGATCTCATAAAACAATTTTTGTGTTCATGATTATGTCTCTACTCATAAAGACTATAACGGGCATGCCGATAAACCACGAAACCATTAAATGTGATCGGAAGGCTATCTTCCTCTCTTACTCAATGTCATCCATCATGGCTCAAGTCGCTTTTCTAATTAGACTCACCAGGCCGAATGATTCCATAGCCTTTTGGAGACTAACCAAGCTACCACACTGAGCCATACTTCAGGGATAAGTTAAAGGTTCTAAGGGTTGTTATTCAATAGAGTCTCACCCTAGGAAAAGTTTAGATAATTCACTTATGAAATTCCCATATCTCGATCACATAAGTACACATGGTATGAAACATGTGTTATGGTGCTCTTTCCTCCCATTTAAGGAGCACATGTCTTGCAAAATGTATTTCAACACCATACAGAAGCATAAGCTTGCGACGCACCAAAAAATCCAACTTTAGTCCTCCCATTTCAAGACTACTTCTGGCTTTCAGGACTGAATATTATAGTTACGTTTAACTTATCATGGAATTACACTTAATCCATTTTGGATCTTAATCCACAGCATACAACCTCATATATGTCTTTATTTTGCATCTTAACAAGACTAATCTTGTATTTTCTTCAAAATGACACTTTTATTTTGAATAGGCTCTCAAGGTCACCATATGTTCAAAAATTGCCCCATCTTAGTCTTTGTTAACTCATTGTCAAAACTGAGATAAACCCCCGTGTGAGTGGGCTACTTCTCTGTCTGACAAGCTCAATCATATAATAAATAACAATAAATATTCACATATAAACATTGACACTCCTGTATTGCCAAATAATGAACTTTATTTTTATTCATAAATAATAATGTTAAGAGATTACATAATAAAACAATACAAATCAAATCCTACACAAACCCTGAGATCTAATGTATCTCAAAAACACATCTCTCAATACAGGCTTAATCAGTAGATCTGCTGTCATATCTTGCATAGAAATGTACAATAAGTTCACTTTTCTTCTTGTAAATTTATTTTTCATGTAATGATACTTAATGTCGATATGCTTAGTCCTATTATAAAACTTTAGTTTTTTGATATAAGCTACCAACAATTGATTGCCACTGTAAACAGTCATTGGTTCCTCTGAAGTAGTTATTTTTTAGTGGTCCATAAAAACTTTTAGCCAAACTACTTCTCGTACTGTAGCTGGGGAAGCGATAAACTCAGATTCCATTGTTGACAGGGCTATACATGTTTGTTTCTTACTACTCCATGAGATGGCACATTTGCTAAGCAAGAAAATAAATCCTGAAGTGGATTTCCTCTCATCCACATCTCATCCCCAATCAACAACTGTGTATCTTCTCAATCGTAGATCCTTGCCTTGATAACATAGAGAATAGTTTGTGGTACCTTTGAGGTATCTAAGTATCCTCTTCACTACTTTCCAATGTGTTTTTCCTTGGTTGGATTGATATATATGTACTATGCCGATTGCATAGCATATATCAAGTCTTGTACACAACATTACATATATTATACTACCCACAATAGCAGCATATGGAATGTTTTTCATGCATTCCATTTCTTCTGGTGTCTCAAGATACATACTCTTGCTAAAAAACTGATTTTTGGAAATGGGGTTATCAATGGATTTGTAATTTTACATATTGGGCTTTGTCCATATATGTCTCTTGTGAAAGAGACAATAACCTTTTTAAACGATCTGTTGACATTTTAATTCCAAGAATGTAATTCGTTTGGCCTATATCTTTCATTTTAAAGTTGGAGGATAACCAACCTTTGCTTTTATTTACGTACTTTATGTCATTTCCTGCTATTACTATGTCGTCTACATGAAAAGTAAAATTGAAAAATTTTTCTTTAGAGCTTTTGTGATAAATACAATGGTCTTCATCAATCATTTTCAGCCCATTAAACATGGTTGTCTCATAAAATCTTAAATATCATTGTCTTGAAGACTATTTAAGACTATAAATTGATCTTTTCAATCGGTAAACTTTATGTTCACTGCTTTTTTCAATGAAACCTATATGTTGTTCTATGTAGATTTCTTCATCTAATTCTCCATTGAAAAATGCAATCTTTACATCCATTTGATGTAACTTTGGATTTAAACTAGCCACTAAGCCCAAAATTAACCTTAAGACATAAATCTTATAATAGGTGAGAAAGTCTCCTCATATATAGTCAATCCCTTCCTGTTGCATAAACCCCTTTGCAACTAGTCGAGTTTTATATCTTTTGATGCTTTTATCGGCTTTTTGCTTTACCTTGAGAATCCACTTATTCCCAATTAATATGCATCCTTTAGGTAGATTAACCGATTCCTAAACATAGTTCAATCTCATAGATGCCATTTCTTCTTCTATCGTCTTAATCCAGTTATCTTTAGTTGAGCATAAAAGAGCTTTTTGAATATTTTTAGGCTCTTCTTCATCTTGTGGGGTAAATAAAAGGGCTTCATTCGAGCCTTCGATCTTAAATCGTCAACGTGGAACACTTTTCCTATTAGATTTTTGTAATTTCAATTCGCGACAAATATATTTCATATATTTATCATAGTTTGAAATGCTCCCATCGGGATTGAGATCCATGCTTCCACTGGAGTCAAGAATAGTCCCACTCAAGTAAGGATCCTAAATTTTCATGCTTCCACTAGAGTCAAAAATACTCCTATTAGGGTAAAGATCCCAAACGTCTGGATCATAGGGAAGAGGGTTTTAACCTTCTTTATATTTCCTCTCACTCAGATGGAGTGATCCTGATGGTTGCTCTTTTTGAATTTCATAGAAAGTGAAATTTTGACTCACTTCACCCAACTTTAAAAATTTATTTTTTAGGAAAATGAGGTCTCATGATTTAAATTATATAACCATACCATTTTCTTGCCCACCTATGAATACGTATCCTTTTGATACTTTAGAATATCTCACAAAGACACTCTTTTTACCACTTAGTTTTAATTTATCAAATTTTCTTAAGGTATCATGGACATAAGCAACATAATCCCAAGGTCGTAAATGGCTTAGTTAAGTTGTAAACCAATCCACAACTCATAAAAAGTGAATGTGACAAACTTAGAGGGAACTTAGTTTAGAATATATGTGGCTGTTAATAGAGCATCTCCCCAATAGGAGATTGAAAAATTTACCACAGCTATCATAGATCTTACCATGTCTAAGAGAGTATTGTTTTTCCTTTCCATAACACCATTTTGTTGTATAGTTCTAAGAATTGACAGCTGATGTGCTCAATTCCTTTTTCATCACATAAATTTTTAAATTTATCAGAAAGATATTCCTGACCCCTGTTAGTTCTTAAAGCTTGGATCTTTCTGTCTAATTGATTCTCAACTAAGTTCATATAACTTTTAAAACGACTCAACGCATTTGATTTGTGAGAAATCAAGTAGACATGACTATATCTTGTATAGTAATATATAAATGTGATGAAATAGTAGGCCTAATGCCTTGTCCTCACATTCATTAGACCATGGACATTGAAATGGATTAACTGCAATGGAAATTCAACCCTAGTTCCTTTTTCCAAATAGTTTTCTAACTAGTTTTCCTTTTAGGCAACTTTCACAAATAGGTAAATCAATTTTATTAAGGTTACTTAATAAACCTACTTTGGCCAACCGACTCATTCCGTCTTGTACAATTTGATTTAACCTAGCATGCCATAATTTTACATTATTTTTATAACTATGTGAAGCAGAAGAACAAATTAAGGAAAAACTAGTATTATTCAAATAATTAGGATCAATACCCATAATATTGAAATCATTCAAAAAAAAATTAGAACCATACTAAACATCACCTAAATATAAGCATACGTTGTTATCTTTGAAATGTTAATGAAATCAAATTTTATCAAAGCAAGAATAGAAACTAACTAGACAAAATCATCTCAATCCATTATCACGTGGTCCATTATTCATGAATCTATCACCCACAAAGGATGAAATTCAGTATGAAACACAGAACTAGATACACAAATTTTACTCACTCATAAGTCAAGATAATATACCTATTAGGGTACATTACAGTCTCTTACATAGTGTTCTTTCTGTTGGCTATTGAAGAACATTCCACTTTTGAAATATTTATTCTTTTCTTGCCATTGGACCTTTTGTAATTCTTTTTAATCTTTTACCTTTTAGGCTCTCGAGCCTCTTCCTTACCCTTTCTAGTAAAGCTTCTTTTCTTGCTCTGGTTAGAACTCATTATATCAGAATGTGACTGTGCCACATTCACTTCAAAATTGACTTTAATCGCCGCCAAACTGTCCTCTTCAAGCTTTAAATGAAAAGTGCATCCCCAAATATCTTTATATAATCCTTATTAGTTAGTTGCATCGCTATAAAAAAAAGTGATTGTAAAGATTGAATTTATCGATGAATTAAAATCTATTGCTAAAATAGACAAATTATCGATGGATTAGTGACCGATTTCTAAATATTTCAGTAAAAAATTGAGAGCTAAAAATGACAAAACTTTTAGCGATGGATTTGAAATTCCATGGTGAAATTGGAGCAAATTTTTTATGCCAATTTTTAGCGACATATTATCGATTGAATAGTTCATCGGTAAAGAAACATACCAATTTAGTTATAAAGCAACAAAATTTTCATCGATAATATAAGTAGCAGTTTTATGTTTTAGCGACAAAATTGCAATGGTTTTTCAAATCCGTCAGTAAATAAAAGCTAGAGTTTTTGTCCCTCCCTTTAGCGATGGTTTAGCGAAGGTTATATCAAGCGATAGATTTATAAATTATTGCAATGGATTTTGTCGTCGGTAAATTTGTTGGTATTTCTTTTATTATTAATAATAAATGTTTAAAATTAATAAATTTATTTAATAAAAAAATATTTTATAAAACATAGATAACTCCAGCCATTTGTAGAAGCTAACCCTTGGCAAGCTAATTTTTCTCTCACCCACCCTACCCCACTGCTCTCCTCTCCATCTCGACGACGACGACCTTACCTAGTTGACAATTCAACCCCACAGCCTTCCACCCTCACCACCACCACCAAAGCAATACCATCAATCTCACTTTCCCTCATTCTACCTCGCTCTCGTTCTATCACTCTCTTTCTCTCTCATTTGATCTATCTCACTCTCACACTTGAAGCTCACCAAGGTATGTAATTCTACCTAATTTTGCTGGCACAAACTAGAGTTAATCCAAGGGATTATTGCATTGTGTTTTGTAGGCTGCAAAGTTAGCAATCTGTAGGGAGTTCAAACATATATTGGATTTCGTTTGAAGTATAAAATAAATAAATATTGGCTTTTGGGGTGTGATTTTTAGAGTATAGTTATTTGTCTCATATAATGTCTTTTTATATGTTAATTTTAGATCTAAAGGTTGGGTTAAGGGAAAAAACGAAAGCAATGTTGCCTCAGAAGCAAGCAGAAGAAAGCAATAGTCTCGAAGTAGAGAAATAAATAAATAAATATTTTTTAATTATTTTCCTTTTTTAAATTGTTTAAATATTCCAAGTCCTAGATTGGTTTCATAAGTCATTTTCCCACAATTTTCCTCTCATACAATAAATAATGATGAAGAAGACTTTATATGCAAATTGCCTTCGCATTTTGGATTTTTGTGTCCTATTAATTCAAGAGATCTTAAATTGCAATGGAGTTGCTAAATCTCAGGCAACACCACACTCATGATGATGATGGTGTCAAATCGAGTCTCATATTTTTATGCACCATCCCCTGCTCCAACACAGTCCCATTCGGCATGTGCCTTATCCAGCCATCTAATTCTCCCTACGTCGTTTGGGCACAAGAACTTTCTCTTCCACTTGAACATAATCCTAATTACAGGTTTTCCTTTACCTCACAATAAGAATTTTGATTTTCAAATTAGAATTGAATTTACAAGTGCCAATACATCTCTTATTATAGATTATTATTGTCCAAGTCATGAAACAACAAGAACTTTGATTTTCAAATTAGAATTGAATTTATAGGTGCAATACATCTCTTATTATAGATCATTATTTAGAATGAAAAAAAAAAGTACTTCTATTCATTCAATTAGGAAAAGTTAAGTACAAACTCCCATTTATAAGAAGAGAGGTTCCATTAGTATATCCTACACATAATGATTCTACACTTGACAATAATCCCAATCCAAACACTCATAATCCAAAAGTTCACCCAGACCTCATTGCTCACATAGAATCTATATCCCAACAAATAGTTCCACACCAGTTCACAAACCCCGAAAACCTCCTAGTTGGCTTAATGATTTTGTTGTTAATGCAGTTGTCACACAAACATATCCAGAATTTTTTTTTCACAATCCCAGCTCCTCATCTCATACACCTAAAACATTTCCATACTTCATATCACCATATTTTACCTCCACTCATCATACATTTCTAGCAAATATTATAGATCATACTGAACCTAGATCTTATGCTGAGGCCAAAGTTAATCCAAAATGGGTTAAAGCAATGAAAACAAAACTGACAGCATTAGAGCAGTACCAAACTTGGTTTCTAATAGATTTACCAGAAGGAAAACACCCTATGGGCTGTAAATGGGTTTTTAAACTGTATTACCTTATCTGCTTCATTAGTCACCTCTATATTCTTCAAAGATCCACACTTGCAACCACAACTACATTTGAGGAATTGGAATGATACAAGCCAACTCATCCCATAATCTACTCATCTTGGTAAAATACAGAGATGCAGTATCATTACCTTGTACCATTGAAGCCATTTCCCTTTTCACCTAATATCTTTGAGGAAGATGAGCTTCACCAAAATGTTTTTCTACCGTATCCCACATAATCTTTGCTAAAGTGGAACAAACGAAACTCTCGTGTAAATCCCTAGACAATGCATTAAGGATCTAAGAAATTACCATTGCATTCAAACTGTACCAATCATCATACTCATTTGAATCTTCATTTGGTTCCTTTGCTTTACCAGTAATAAACCCTAGCTTCTTCTTTGCAATCAAAGCTATCTTCATTGCTCTGCTCCACGCTTGATAATATGTTCCAATGAGAACTACTAAAACAATCGTAGCACCAGGATTTTCAGAACCAAAAGTATACATTCCTTGATTCCTAGTCATCATGAAACCAAGAATGGAAGATTCAAAACTAGCGAGAATAAAAAATAAGAAGAAATTATATGTTCAACAAGAACAAAGTAAGGGGAAGAAGAAAGAAAAAATAATCGCAATGGATCTAATCCCACTACTCTGATAGCATGTTTAGAATGAAAAAAATACTTCTATTCATTCAATCAAGAAAAGTTAAGTACAGACTCCCATATATAAGAAGAGAGGGAGTAAGAATAGTTATAACAAAAAAACTACTAACAAACTATTAACTGCTAATGGACTTAACTAACTAATTAACCATATAAATAATTCTTCAATTATTACTGTTCAAGTGATGAAAAACATAGTTATGTGTTGATTGATATTGGAAAGTCATTTAGAGAGCAAGTGCTTCGGTGGTTTACTTTCCATAAAATTTCTCGAGTTGATTCTGTGAGTTAGTTTTTGAACTCTCATAGTTGATTTTGGTATTTATGATGCGTGCTTGTTCTCTAATTCACTAAATTTGTGCGAATTACAGATTATTTTGACTCATGAACATGCTGATGCAGTTTTTGGTTTTGATGAGATACGTGTTGTGCTTCCATTTAAAAATGATATAGATCCAAATCCCATATATCTAACTTAGTTTACCATGGATAGGTATCTTTGATATTCCCGCAGAGCTGCAAGCACACATTTTCTTAATTTTTTTAGTATATACATTTGTTGTGTAATAATTTTGGTCTATGATGCTTTACTATGATGAAATTTACAATATATGAAATTAATGGAAAAAAGTTCAGGTAATGAGATGTTTCGCCTCTTTCATTTGTCTAATCCTACTCTATTATTACCTCAATACATTGTTAAAATTTCAGTTAACAAGTGGCTTTTATATCTCATTCGTTCAAACTTAGTTGAATGTTTTAGGCTATTATAAGTTTATAACTAGTACAAATTCAATTTTTTGCTTCCATTATAAATTCTTCTTATCATGTACCTGAAGTTAGAAATATACTTTGGCAATTTTTAAGGTTCTACTACTAAGTAAGAGTGAGATGTCATAGAGTCTAATTTTCACAAATTCCGAGGCAACTTTCAATCTCTTGTGTGCTTCAATTCATTGGAAGAAAACTAAAAAGATTGAAATTGGTTTGTATAAGATGCTGCTTGTAGCACTTGAAAAATCCCTATAGGTTCCAGGAAAAAACAAAATAAATTTTATATTTTGAGGAAAACTAATCAAAATCAATAAACATGTTAAAAAAATTAAATCAATAATTCATTATTAATTGATTATATCTATTAGAATTTGTAATTAATTGGTCCCTTTATCCTATCTAAAAAGTTTTGGTAATATATGAATGTAATTAATCTAAAATTAAATGCAAAAGTTAATGCAGTGGTCATACCAATACCAATCAAGCTAATCCCATGTTAAATGTTGTTACATATTTTACGTAATTTTTCTTTTTCTTTTTCTTTTTATTGGTCTTAATGCATGATATCCTCAATTTCAATAGTTCCATTTTTCTTTTTGACATTACAACTAGCTTGTTGCATGTATAACAATAAATTAATATTAGACATATATTCATAATTGGTTAAGAATAGACCATATTCGTAATTTAGGTAGTTAATGCATGTATGCTCAGCTTAGCAGATGCCTTCATAAATAAATTAATGGAAAATTTGACTAACAAATTGGTACAGATGTTAATAAGTATGCCAGCAATTAGCAAATAAGGATCAACAGCCCATCACTGGTCCTTTCCATCATCCCTGACAGTTACGATACATTTTAGTGGTTGTGAATTTACAGGGACTATTTTAGATAATTTTTTGTGTAGCAGTGTAAAACTTTGTACACAATACCTATATTCACTACAAGAAAATCCTGAAATAGCAACGGAATATAATTAGCAACGGAATATATTTCGTTGCTAATTTAGCAACGGAAACATTATTCCGTTGCTAAAATTGGTTGAACTTTATAAAATTAGCAACAGAAAAATATTTGGTTAGCTTCCGTTGCTAAAAGTGAAGGGAATTTCTGGCGCAATTATTTAGCAACGAAAATTAGCAACAGAATTTTTATTCCGTTGCTAATTAAGGCGGCAACAAATGGCGGGACGAAAAATAGCAACGGAATTTAATTTTCGTTGCTAATTTAGCAACCGAAATATCATTCCATTGCTATTTAGCAACGGAAATAGTATTCCGTTGCTCTTTAGCAACGAAAATAGTATTCCGTTGCTAAATAGCAACGGAATGATATTTCTGTTGCTAAATTAGCAACGGAAATATAATTCCGTTGCTATTTAGCAACGGAATTTAATTCCGTTGCTAAATTTCACTTTGAAAGAAAATAGCAACCGAATTAAGATTCCGTTGCTAAATAGCAACCGAATTTAATTTAGTTGCAAAAATAGCAACGGAATAATGATTCCGTTGCTAAATTTATTCTAAATATTTACATATTTGCCATCGGGTATAAATACCCAATTAAAAACCCTAGGCTCTCATTCTTTCATTTTTTTTCCCTCTTCTGCCACTGTCTCCTCTTTTCCCTTCAACCACCAAAACCAGCTCTTGGATTCGTTAATCGCGTCAAGGGTTTCTTCACCGACCACCACCACCATCCACCTCCTCCACCGTCTCCTCTTTTCCTAGAAGTAGAAGGTGCGCTGTTGCTAACAGAAGAACGGTGGATTCGTTAAAAATATTCGTATTTATTCTGTCTTTTAATAACTTCAACCTCTTCGTGTACTCTTTGCATCCCTTTGTTCTGTTTTGCTTTTTGTTTCCTCGGAATAAAACTGAAAGACATGAAAGATTTGTTTCATTTGTGCTATCTTTGTTAATTTGAGAGTTTTCTTGATTTATACTATCTGTTCGTAATATGCCCCTTTTTCTCTTTTATGAATCTTTTCTTGCTCTTTCTGCATAACCAAACACCGAATTCAGATTTTTGTTGTTTTTGGAAAATTGCAGTTTTTTTTCTCAATTAAACTACTGGGTTCAGGTTAATTTCGTGAATTCGATCTTTTTTTATTTTGAGTGCATCTTGAAAAGATTGGAATAAACACCTTTTCGGTCTCAAAAGTAGCTTTTTCTTGCCTTTTCTATGAATCATTAAGACCAAGTAATTGTTTACTTTTTCAAACTCAAGAACAAATAGTTTCCAGCTTTGAATTTCAAAGGGTTGAAAAAATCCTTTTCTTTTTGTTTTGTTTGGCTTGCGTACTGTTTCACTGTTATCGTATTAACTGTAGATCTTTTGACTTCTCTAGAAAGAATGTCAATTTTATTTTGGGCTACGAGAATTGAGAAGCATAACTCATATGGAAGAGTTTCTATTTAGTTTTTGTGTAGAAAATATTGAGGTTTTAAGTGATTCATCAGCACATAGAAAAGCAAAATAGTATGGTTCTAACTTCTTTCCACTGTAATTTTCAGCAGGGACGGAATAAAATGAAAAGAAATCGCATGCTCAGCTCTGGACACTTGCTCGTATTGATGGAAAATAGGCCAAAGTTTTTTGAAGTGTTATAGTAAGTTATAAACATTCTAACTTTTTGCTCGTATTGCTCGTCTGCACGTTTTCTGTGTATTTTGACGAGGATTTTAGATCTATGTGACATTATTTTCTGCTCTTTCATCATTGGATCAGATAATAAGAAACTTTCTATTTTTGGGATAATTGGTTTTGTTTCTGTGGTTTCTCTCATTTGAAAGGTTATATTGATTGTTTTTTGACAACTTCTGTTTAGCGGCTGAGCAAAGTTGTATGTACCATGTAGATTCAAAAAAGATTGGAAGAAGCAGCAATTGCTGGTCTAGACACGGTTTCAATTGATGACGAGGCTTTCAATATGGAGGCAGCTTAGGATAGATGCATCTTAAGACTGATTGCATCATGCTGCAATGGTGAGTCCGTACTAGCATCTAATTCTATTGCTTTTCCTTTTGTATTGCAAGCCAAATGAAAGATGTACTTGAGGAGTCTGCTCATCTTTTTTTGGTTGTTTCAGGTGACAAGCTTGTAAGAGCTACTGAACTTGTGAAGCTTTTATCATTAGAAAAATCAGTGAAATGAGCGATTAAGCTCGTTACTGCCCTGAAGCTTCCCAATTTGGCTGAACGTTTTAACACCATACTGGAGGTGAGCTGTCTGACTGCATAAGGAAACGATTCTTCAAATGAAAGAGATTCAAAATGTCCCTTCTTAACTTTTTAGTTCTGCTCTTGCTTACCTTATTGCAGGAAAGATTGCTAAATGAGTCTAAAGAAACTCACAATGGCTGCTCCCTATTGAACTCAAACGCTAACGGTGGGGTAACTGTTACAGCTGATGTTACAGTCACCAAGACCTTATCTTTACCAGGAAAAACCGAAACATTGGGAAACAGCATTGCATTGTCATCACCAAAGCTATCAACCCCAATTTTTATCAAGAATATACCCTTTTTTATCACCACTTAACCTCTCCCCAGCTCAGTCAAATCGAGTTTGCAATGCTCTTGCACTTCTTCAGGTTAATATTTCTTTTCTTCTCTATAGGTTTTTCAAAATCATCATATTACAAATATAAACTGAAACTGTGGCTTTGCTGGAAGTTTATTATATAAAAATATGTTGATATATTTTTCATTATTAAATGAATTGATGTATATATGGCACTTCTATCTGCTGCAAACAAAATGTTATTTTTGGATTCTTAGTGCTTTGGATCAATCTTCAGGAGAAAGTAAATTTCATTTTTTAAATGAGCCATGAAACAGCCCATGGGCAAATACAAGTTAACTGACCCAAGGACAAGGAAATCAGCATGATAATATTGCAAATAACACAAGGCAGCACCAATTTGCTTTCCAAAAGCTATACAGTTTTTCTTTTTTTTCAAATATTAAAAATCTTTCGCTAATTATGAGGTCTTTATAAGTTCATTATCTTTAATTTCATCATTTTTCTTTGTTGGTTTTGTAACTTTAGCATACGAATGTGCAACTGCTCAGCAGAGGGAAATGGATTTTTGCTTCAGCATTAAGAAGTGCAACTGCTCAGCAGAGGGAAATGGAATCACAGCAAGTCATTGAAGAATCACTAGAAACTCCATTATTAGCAGATCAAGTATAAATACCATAGCTCTTTGGAACAAAATTAGATCTGGAACAAATTTGCAGGTAAAAAGATTTTGATGTTTTTTCTGAAGTGGGTTCTGCCAATTTACATTTTGATGTTCCTGGTGACTACTGGAATTGTGAAGCTACCCCTCAGCACACCCTTTGTTGAAGATCTGCTTATGTGAAGGTATCTCATTCGCATCTAAACTATACTTTTGCTTGTTATAGGCTGTTATCAGTGCTTGATAAGTTGACGGCCAAGAACAACATTTAGGTATTTCAGAAAAATGGGTCTATTTATGCGTACATCCTGGCTAGAAATTAACACTCTTGAACAGAGTTACATTTTAAGTTGCTGGCTAATTGTATTTTGTAAATAAACAAGATTGATAGTGATGTCCATCCTCCTGCACTTCTTTAAAAGAGAAATCACTTTATAATTCTTGTGATTTGTTGGTTTTTAGGCGATAATTGTTGAAAACAATTATATTCGCAAATTTTAATGTTTCTTGTTTCTTACTTGGGAATTAAGTTCGGTATCATTAATGTAAATTCCATGTCCAGTTTCTTGTTTTTTACATTAATTTGGCGTGACAAGTAATTAGGTAGTTCATGAATGCAGTATTGATTATGGTTCATGTAACTAGAAGTTTCAGGGTTAAATTAGTAGCTATATAATGTGTGAGTACATATGTATTTGTGAATTTAATATGCTGTTAATATTATAAGCTTCTTTATTATTATTATTATTATTATTATTATTATTATTATTATTATTATTATTATTATTATTATTATTATTATTATTATTATTCTCTTGGTGCTTGTAAGATTTATCCTTTAAATTGTGTTATTTTCTTTTTAGTTCATTGAATTGCTCAACAACTACATCATGCCTTTTTGTCAAATTCTTATTAATTAGCGGCTTTCACATCATTTAGATATGTTTAATTTCATAAAACTCTTGCTCATTTACCTCCCCCCACCAAAAAAAAGAAAAGTAGATGATCTGAATTAAACTTCTCAAAATCATATAATGTTGGTGGTAATTTCAATTTTTTCATCAATTCCAGAATTGATGGAAAATTTGAAAACACCATTAGCAATATACGAGTGTGAAAAGTTTGGTCAATGTGACAACTTCTTTTCTTGCAAGGATTATTTTTTATGGCAAATTTGGAAGGCATACACAACATGGATAATTTTTTTGTTTTCTAGCTGTTTTAGTATAATTTGTTGGTTTTATAGCTGTTTTAGTGTAATTTGTTGGTTTTCTATTTTAGTGATGGAATAGCGACGAAACAATCGTCACAAATATTTTTATAATAGTTGCTAAATTTAGCAAAGGAATTCAACTCGGTTGCTAAATTTAGCAACAGAAAAATAATATCCGTTGCTAAATTTAGCAACGGAATTTGAATTCGGTTGCTAATTTTGACAAAATTAACAAATGTTAGTGGTTAGATTTAGCAACGGAATTTAGTTTCCATTGCTAAATTTAGCAATGGAATTTGAATTCGGTTGCTAAATTTAGCAACGAAATAAACATTTCGTTGCTAAAAATACCAACTGCCGAATTAGCAACCGAAATTTTCGTTGCTATTTTCCGTTGCTAAATTGCAATTTTCTTGTAGTGATTGGCATTGTTTGCATAGCATTTAGAATTAGATAATTTTTTGTACAACTGTAGAACAACATGTGTAATACAGATAGATTTGCACAGCAGTTATGATGTATATATTGATGTTGTTGTATATTAAAATTATTAATTAATATTT
This sequence comes from Excoecaria agallocha, assembly GCA_037975025.1. Classification (NCBI taxonomy): domain Eukaryota; kingdom Viridiplantae; phylum Streptophyta; class Magnoliopsida; order Malpighiales; family Euphorbiaceae; genus Excoecaria; species Excoecaria agallocha. Next base: position 148,136 of record JBBPFJ010000121.1, read on the forward strand.
ATCTTTAATTTAAAATCTAGACTTTTTATATTGAATTTATCACATTTATTTTTGCTTTTGCAAATAGGAAATATATAAGTTTTTGCAAAAAAAAATTAAAAAATTGAATAATCTAGATTACCGACAAATTACCAATGGAAAAAATCCATTGTTGATATTTTAATAAATTTAAAATTAATATTAAATAATTTTACCAACAACATTACCGACGGAAAAATCCATCATTGTTTATACTAAAATAAATTAAAATTTTATTCGTTAAATTTACCGACGCAATAGACGGTAAATTGCTACCTACTCGAGTTTTACCAATGGATACATTTCGTCGATAAAACAATAAAAAACCGTCAGTAAGGGCATTTGGGTTGATAAAAAGCCAAATTCCGTCTATAAAAATCCGTTGGTAAATTTTTTTTTGTGGGTAAAGAACGAATAACAACTTGGACATGTTGCTTATTGATCAACTTATGACCAGCTTTATTAAGCTTACATATCATATTTTTCTTTTTTTTAGATGTTTCCATATTATATGATCAGACTTTTTTTATAAGTATCAAACTTGATCACTAATGATCGACACTTAGTGAGAGACATATCTTCGAATTTCTCCTACGAAGCGATCCACAAATCCATTGTATTTTGATACTTGCGAAATTGGTTAGTGATATCATCATCCATTTCACTAAGCAAGATGATACAGGCAGCAAAGTTCTTCTTTTCCATGCCATGTAAGCATCTCGGTCCCACCTATGCTTGGTAGTGGTGCCGCTCTCAGGTTCAGGCATAATCGAACATAAGGGTTCCTCAAGTACATACTGAATTTTCATACTCTAGATTTGTAAAGCAGTATCCATTTGGATTCTCTAAGCATTAATGAAACAATTGTTGCACATAACTAAAGGAGACAAAGCAATATCTGCTATTTACTATGCATATGAAAAGTAATCTAATAAAACTATCTATTAGGCCTAAATTCGAAAAGGCTACTAACTGTATCTAATTACCCTCTAAGTTTTAATGTTTAACTTTATAGGTTAAAGTTTCATGCATAGTAAATCTTCATTGTTGGATATTAAGTCCTTAAACTTAATTAATGGATATTATTCACTAGATAATCTAAGTCTCAACCGAATTATCATGCAATCATTTTATTCATAAAATATTGCAAATAAATTAGTAATTAACAATTAAATAAACACATTTATAATAAAAGTTAAATGCTAATATAATATCCAAAAGATAAATAAACTTATTTATTTAATCAATCACAAATATCCAACAATCTCAAAGAAAAAGGAAACAAATTAAAATACGAAATGCTTATCTTAAAATAATAATAGGAAACATAAATCCTATCTCAAAAAAATCTGCTAACTAATAATAAATATGACACTCATGCCAACTACTCATGGAGACTAGTACATATTAGAACTAGCCTCGTAACTATAAATGAATCTTTGACCATCCTATATAACTGATAAGGAATACTATGAACTCAATCATGTAACCATGGACAATACGCAGTACATCCACTCCTAAGCACCATATCATATTTAGTGTTGCTCCTTAACACTTTTCTAGAAAGAAATTGTGGAGCTGAAGTAACTCATTCAGAACGCCTTTTAAAAGATAACGTGGTACGATTGGATCGAATAAGCCCTTATGGAATAAAAATTTGGCGGATTGTGAACCTTCAGGTACTGTCTTATTCAATGTTTGTTCAATTACTCTTTTACCTGCAAATGCAATATAGATGTTAGGTTCAGCAATAATGATATCCCCCAACATCCCAAAACTAGCTGTCACCCCACTAGTCGTAGGAGATGTAAGGATTGATACATAAAATAACTTTTTATGGATACCTTAAGCAAAAAATGGATAATTGATATATATTATATAATTTCCATTTTCTAATTTCCATGCATCCAGCATCAAGTTTCTTAGATCTGGATGGCGACCAAGAGAGTTTTCATCACCTTAATTAAGGTCCTATCATCATGTCCTTTATTTAGGCTATCTACCTAAATTATTCTTGCATTTGTTCATGCATATATATTATGTGATACTCTATAGCATCTATATTATCAGCTCGAGCCTTCTTGTCCATCCTCATATTGCGAACCTTTTGTACTTTTGCATTGAATTCAGCAATGCCTTGACGAATTCATGGACAATAGAGAGTCCTTATCATCACCATTTCTATTACACATAATAGAAAATAAATAGTAAGTACACTCAATTACAAATATATATGATTGAAACTCATTTCAATCAAAAAATAAGGACAAATCCATAGAATAATTGTCAAACAAATTTGAAAATTTAAGAAGGCAGAATAAATAAATAAAAAAATTCATCAATTTCTAATAATAATTTTGTTTGGAAAAATCCAAAAATTATATTCTAGTCCTCAAAAAATTTTCAAAAAATCATAAAAATTGAGAAAATCATATTAAAAATAATTTGAACAAATTTGGTGACTAGAAGAAGGCTCACTCGCCTTCATATGCCGACGAAGGTACTCGTGCCATGTGCGATAGGTACACCATGCGCTAGCTTAATCAAAAAGTCACGTGACGTGACCCCACTGGGCCATGTGTTGCCACGTCAAACCTCTCTCTGACATGTGGCAACCACTCATTAGTCCACATTGATGCCATGTGGCATCCAAGTGGACTGACACATGCCACGTGGCATGACCACAGTTTACCACGTGGCAGCCAACCATTAGTCTATATGGCAACTAGGTGGACCAATATGGGCCACATGGCATGACCACATTAGCCACGTGGCGAATAGGTATTAGACCACGTGTCACTTGCGACACATAACCATGACACATGGCAACACCACAAAGTGCCATGTGTTGTCCCTAAATGGTCCACGTGTCATGACTTTTTGACATGTGGTGAGATGTGGCACAACCATAGTGGTCCACATGTCATCACCCCATTAGCCCACGTGTCAAAATAACAAATCATCCTAACACGTGTCACCATATGGTACCACCACAATAGTCTACGTGTTGTACCTTCATTGGGCCACATGGCAGAGTGACTTATCACTCTATCAATGGCCAGTGTGTGAGGGACACGCCCCTTGCGCAGGTGGCACGTGCACTATATACGCCGCCCTAGAGGCCGATTCCAATGATCAAACCTCGACCGCTAGGGGATTTTTGGGGTTCATGAACATGATGGTAAGGTCAAAATTCAAAAATACCAAATTTTAATTTATGATTGTGGACTTTTAGCATAATTTTCGGTGTACATATTCACACAAAAATATTCCAAAAATAGCATAAAAAACACAAAAAATTAAAATTTAGCTGTTCATGCTCCCTATTTAGATATACTAAATTGCATATAATTTATAATCTAAAAACATAACATGCCAAAACGCAAAAATGGAGACTTTGATACCCATGATAGCATTTATGCATCCAAAAATAGCATAAATCTAATAATATGGGTAAACGTATTTACCTTTTATAGCGCAGATTCCTTTGATACGAGCGGAAGTAAGGGATCTTTCTTTTTATGTTATTGGAACAATCTTTCAACTACGAGCATGCATGCCAAAAAAAAAAAAAGCAACTAACCCATAGACTAAATGCCTCTTGGAGAGATAATGAGAAAGATGAATGGAGAGTAATACTTTTGCGTAAAGAGAGTAATATCACTTGGGTTTTCTAAACCCCTATTTTAATTAGGAATCAATTATCTTAAACTAAATCGAATAATTATTAGTAGAGTCGTGGGAGCACCCAAACTCTATCAATTGTAAAATTGATGAAATAGGTTATTTGAAACAAAAGCTGTTTATTAATAATAAGGATAGGATTTATTAATAATTTTCAGAAAGAACAGAAGAAGAAATACCATCGGGCATAGAATGGATCATATAACTGCAAGTCTGCAACCAATAATTGTATTAAAGCATAATAATCAACTTTTGCCAATTACCGTAAAACTTTTGTCAGGCTTAGAAAGTCAGGCTTCATATAATTGTATAATCTAAAATTACCAAAACCTCTACAGAGAGTTCATTTACTTGTAATTATAAGTAAAATATTATAATTGTGCCCCCTCTCTAATTAATTGCTACATGAATTAATTTTTTAGAAAAATATGTTTTATTGAACAATAATTGCTTGACTAGGTTATTTTTATTATTCAATATTTTATGTATTCAAAGAAGCAACTGGATAATAATCTGCATCAACTTAGATTTGGAAAAATCTGATCATAATTTCTTTTATTATTATTATTATTATTATTATTATTATTGCTTGTTTAATCACTTTTTCTAAGAATCATTATGTCAAATGTCATAGAATATATTATTTATTATAATTTATCATTTTTTTATAAGCTGTCAATAAGCCAAGGAAGCCCAAACTAGGATACAGGTGGCGATATGAATTACCATTTCTTATTAATTAATCTCAATTTGCCTGGCTAAGCAAAAACTTTGAATGATAATTAATAAATATTCTCTTCTCATATACAAATTATTTTAGGTAATAAATAATAATTCAAATTGCAGAATTAAACATTATAATAGATATAGCTTAATTGGATATAAGCAGGTCATGTATGCTATTATATATTACATTTCCACATTGTGATGAGTTGATATGACGTACGAGTGATAACGCCAACAAATTAGAATAGAAAAGGACAAATAATTTATCTGAATCTAACATGCAAGATTAATATAAAAATTAAAACAGTAGAATTAGTGATGGGATGCAGAAAATGGCATTTTTTTATTATTATTAACGCTCCCAAACTACGAATTTTTAAAAGAAATTAGCACCTAGCATGCGTTTGTTTTTTAATATCATGAATTTGCATTGTAATTTAGTCTTACATTATACAGCAAAATCACTATTAAAACCAATCATGAATGCTATTATTATTATTTCTGATTGTTCCATTTAGAACTTTTTTCTCATATTTCCATTATTGTTAACTATTAGGGCTGTATATAAATGCATCAGCAGCTAAAGCTGCGTATATAAAGGAAGGAAACTAATCCTTGCACATACAAACGTGACATAGAATCAGCAATCCGTGCAATTAAATGAGCAACATGGTTCGCATATCTTTTGACATAAACAAAATAGACATTGCATAAATCCTTCACAATATTAAGACTATCATCCAAAATACCATCCAAAATCAGACAAGCCATGAAACCTTCCATTCAAACGGTGAACAACAACATAATTTTAGTTTAAACAATCAGTCAAGATAATTTTAGTTGAAATAGTTTAAAAGTTATATCATTATAATCAAATAATTACCATTAGAAAACAAGTGCTGTCAACATGATATGGTTAATTAATAAACGGGATTCGGTAATTGTCTGCTCTACCAATATAAGTGGGACATGGTTATTATTTGGTACATTTCACGTTTGCAAATTGCATGGAATAATTGGTTATAAAAAAAAAATTAAAATACGCATATCTGAATTGTCAAATCGCATAAATCCAACTGCAGATATTACATGCGTGTGTTAGTTGTGTCTCATTGCATACTTGTTTGACGTGCATTGATCTTAAATTATTTTCTTTTCTATCAAACTATGTCAATCAAGGCCAATGGCATTATAATAATAGTTTGTCAATAACCAAACAGAAATAATTTGTCATACATTCTATAATTTATGAAAATCATAAAACGTGCAATTATCTCTCCCTCTCTATATAGTGATCATCATTAAACATATGATTTGATATAGTGATCATCATTAAAATTAATCTTCACTCACAATAAATGTTTTTTTTATTTTTTGATAGTAATTCAATGGATAACCATAGTTAATTATATTATTTTGTAAAGATACATTTGTTAATTATTACATGACAAGAGAATTATGGGAAGATAATTTACTGGTTGTATATATAAAAAACAAATAGATACAAACAGAGGAGGCAATTGTGCCTTATATACATGTGTTTCCCAAGAAATACAAGATAAGTATAAGGAGGTGTTTTAGTTATACAATGACTGTGAAAAAGATAAACTACAGCAGTGATAAGTAGTAGTTTGAGAGGACAATAATTTAATAGCCCCCTTCAAGTTGTGTCATCAGGGACCAAAGACATAGCTTGCAACAGTGAGCTACAAAGAGATCTGAACCCAACAGTTTGATAATCACATCAACCACATGGTCCGTGCTCTTGAGAAATTTGATTTGAACTATGCCTCATTTTACTTGATCTCGAATAAAATGATAATCAATTTCCACATGTTTCGTGTAGCCATAAAACACCGAATTGGAGGTAAGATAAATAGCACTTACATTGTTGCACCAAAGTTGGGTAGGTGATCTCAAGTGGATCATAATTTCCTGAAGAAGAGTTGTTAGCCATATGAGCTCTACTGTAGTGTTCGCAAGTGACTTATACTCACTTTCTGTGCTTGATCTGGCCACAATGAGCTATTTCTTGGAAGACTGGGAAACCAAATTTATTCCCAAATAAACAAGGTAGCCATCTATTGATCGATTCATCTACACAACCGCCCCAATATTATGTTGTGGCACAGTTCATAAACTGGACAAATTTGTTGACACTAAAACTAATATCTAGGCTAGTCAATGTAACATATTGAAGTCCTCCAAGAACTTGACTGTACTCATTACCCGAAGAGAGAAGAGTGCCTATGTGCTTGCTTAGATTAGGTAGAGTAGCTATAGGGGTGCGGCATCCCTTGCTGTCTTGCATATTGGTGGGTTGGAAAATTTATTCAATATATTTATTTTGAAAGAGTTGTAGTCCCTTTGATGTGCATGTAATTTCAATACCCAAAAAAATAATGAATATCACCAAGGTCATGAATAGGAAATACTTGTTGTAATTGATGTACAAACCATGCAATTATGTTTGCTGAATTTCCTGTGATAAGTATATCATCAACATAAACAAGAACAAAAAATTTATGAGAACCATTACAATAAATAAAAAAGGAATGACCTGCCTGAGAGCGGCAGAAATTAAGCATCTTTATAAATTCTTAGAGGCATTCAATCAAAGCTCAGGGAGCTTGTTTTAGGCCATAGAGAGACTTTTGGAGTTTACTAACATAATTCAGATGGTGCTTCTCTACAAATCCAGTAGGTTGCTCTATAAAAAGTTCCTTGTCCAGAAATTCATGAAAAAATTCATTTGAAATGTAAAGTTGGCGTGTCTCCCAATTGAGTGCCATGGCAATGGATAAAACTATTCTCATAGTTGTAAATTTAAGAACTAGAGAGAAGGCTTCTATATAATCTATGCTAGACTGTTGTGTGAATCCCTTGGCCACCAAGCGCACTTTATACCTCTCAATGAAACCATCCGACTTGCGTTTGATGCGGTGAATCCACTTATTTTTTATGACATTGACATGATCAAGCCATGGCACCAAAACCCAAGTTTGATTTTGAAGCAAGGCTGTAATTTCTTCTTATATGGCATTCTTCCAAACTTGATGTTTATTAGCATGAGTAAAACATATGGGTTTTTGAGTTACAGAACTGGTGGCGGTGAAAGAATTTTTTTTTTTTGGTTTTGGATTTGGACGAAGGACCATATGATTAGTTTTTATGGGTGTGGGTGTGGAAATAGGTTCGGGTTTAGTTGGTGGTGTACGGGGGAAGAGTTTTGGTATTTAGTGAGGTCAACTACCAACTGAAGTCCTTTAGAATTGGGAAGAACGGATGGTGATGAGATGGAAGTAGATGGAGGCATAGTAGGTAAAGATATTGGATGCGGATAAAGTTAGGTGGAGAGAGACGGCATGGGAATAAATGTAAAAGATTGGGATAAGTTAGAAATATTTGGTGGAGAGGATAAAGAAGAAGTAGAGTTTGAGTTAGAGATGGTACCTTGAGTTGATGCGAGGTCAAAGGGAGAAGAAGTGGTCCATGTAACGGTTAAGCAATGGGACTCTACCTTATGTTCTTTGGAGTTAGTAGCATGGCTAGCATAAGGAAAAACATTAGAATGAAACCTAACATGTTTTGCCATATAAATACGACAAGTACTAGCATCTAGACATCGATAAGCAGCATAATAAGGACTCTGACCCATATAAATGCATTTTAGAGTGCGATAAGAAAATTTATGGGAATTATAGGGTCGTAACAATGGAAAAACCGAGCAAGCAAAGAGTTGGAATGCCATATAATTTGGGTTTTTCTCACATAATTTTGAATATGGTGAATTTTTATTAAGTGCAACAGATGGTAAAACATTTATTAACATTACACTATGTTCCAAGGCATAATTCCAAAATTTTAAAGGTAAATGTGCATGAGCAAGCAATGTTAAACCCGTGTCAACAAGATGCCTTAATTTTCTTTTAGTCGTGCCATTTTGTTCATGAGTGTATGGACAGGCAATGCAATGTTGTATGACATATTATTTAAAATATTTATGAAGATGTTGATACTCACCACCCCAAGCCATATGAAATGCAATGATTTGTTTGCCAAATTGACACATAACTAATTGTTCAAATTCTATAAAAATATAAAAACATCACTTTTAGTTTTCATAAAATAAATCCATGTAAATCTGGTGAAATCATCAATAAAAATAACAAAATAACGATGGCCTAAATTAGAATGGATGGAGGCTAATCCCCAAACATCCTAAAAAATAATCTCAAAAGGATGAACACTTTTGTGCTCCTTGGAAGTAAGAGGAACATGAATTAATTTGCCTAAACGACAACTAAAACAAGGACTCAAAATAGAACCTGAAGCAGAAATTTTATTTTGTTTGGCTAAAGAAAATTTTTTTGCACATTACGGTGACCCAGCCGACTATGCCACTCATCCAAATAAGGCATGAAAGTTGCTTGAAATGCAAAATGCTTAGAGAGCTGAGGTTGTCGCAACATGTAGACTCCATCTTCACTTAGCCTTTTCATTAGAATTTTCTTGGTGGTTTGGTACTTGATAAAAAAATAATGTGGCAAAAATTAAAAAAAATAGAGTTGTCAGTTGCAAATATTTGAACTAAAAGCAAGTCTTTTTTTTTTAATTTTAGGAACACACAAAGTATTATTCAAGCTAAATGTACAATCAAAATTGGAGAGAAAGACTTTACCAATGTGAGAAATTAACAAACCTTATCCATTACAAACAAAAAGTTGATTAGGGCCAGTATATTCATTTATTTGCATCAAATGATTTGGATCTTGGATAATATGGTAGTTGGTTGATGTATTAGGGAACTAGTTGATTTTCACAAAAGGAGCAGAGGGATGGGCAGTTGCTGCATTTACATTTGGTTGAGTGTTGGGACATCAGCACGTACACTAAATCGACAAGTAATATAGAGGAATATAGTTTAGACTCTAAAATATCAAACTTAAGGGACAAAAGGTTGTTAAGTGAGATATCTTGAGCTGAGCAGGATTAATATGGGACAAATTCCCAAGTTTTTGATTGAGAGCATCCTATATCTAATTAACAAAATAAACAAATAATAAAGCTAATTAAAATAAATACTAAAACATGGTACTATAATCTTCCATATACCTAATGCATTGAATTAAACCACAAAGAAATCTATGACTTAAATGTGAACAACTCATCTAAACCCCTAGTATTACATTTCGGAGCCTACTATTCTAACTACCTGATATCCCATTCCGGAGCTTATCCAATAGTGAGCATAAGTACGGGTCCCAAGACCAAAGTATGAACTAATATCCCATTTTAAAGCTTACTAATTCAATACCCATCTATTCTCCAACTATTTTCTGAATCAAATGCAGTCTATAAACAGAGTTCAAGACCTCCATTCCAAAACCATCGAGGACTTTAGATGTAGAAAACACAAGAACATAACATGTAAATACCCATTCCATACAAACATTATAATCATTCATTCAAGAACAAAACATTCAAGCATATATAAATCAAAGATAGGTTCAATCCATTATATAGATATGGGAATTCATAGATCCCTTAGCAACAAAACTACAAATTAAACATTAATTTGTGAAAGGATATGAAGTCCCTTGTAACTGATGAAGCCTCAAGTTAAATCCAAAACTTCTTCTCAAACTCTCCAGCAAAATGGAAGATAAAACTAAAACTAATTGTAAAAAATTAAATCTAACCCTAAACTTGCATTAAAAATAAATCTAATCTAAAGCTTACATTAAATAAATCTACATTAGAATAGAAAATAAAGAGAAAAACACAAAAAATGGAAGAAGAAAACCCTAGATCTAAAACAACTATCCTCTTTTTTTTTAGCCAAACAAAAATGAAGCTTTTATAACATCTGCAGATGGGCACGGAGGAGATACTTTGGTCTCAGCCATGTCCAGTTGGCCAAAATTGTACTATAGCATTAACACACGGCTGAGACACTTTGGCCTCAGTTGAGTGTGCCCTTCTAGACTTAATGACTTTGAACTTTGTATAGCACTTTGACAAGATAAATGGTCTCATCCGAGTATATAGCACTTTACTGAGACAAATGGTCTCTACTGAGTGTTAAAATGAAAAGGTGCAGATTGGGGATTTTATAAGGCACACAGCTGAGACACTTTTGTCTCGGCTACGTGCAAGTTAATTCTCTGCACAAATGTCAAAATTAACCCATTAAACATATCAAAACTTGATAAATCTCAATATAATTCTATTTGGTATAAAAAGAGAAATTTAACACTTAAAACACTGAAAATCATGCAAAATGACACACAAACACGAACAAAAATACACTAAATGTGAATTATCAAATACCTCACACTTAGCTTTTGCTCGCCTTTGAGCAAACAAGCAAACCACATTCCCGTATACTTAAACTCAAATAAAGAAAACACAAATTCAAAAAAATTAGAACAACACTTTAGTAGAAGTCACTAAACAAAATCCTAAATTGAAAGACTCAATTGGACCATACTAGTTAATCTCCTTATATGTATTCGTGCTAGGCCAATACAATTTAAAACAACTTAAAAAAAATTCCAGCGCAATCCAATAATCGAGAAAAGAATTCGTTTACAAAAGATTGCACACGTGATTTAGCTTTTGAAACTCAAGAGACGCCATAGGCCTCCCCTATAACACCAGAACCTGAAGGTTATCTTTGTAACAACTTGCAATAAGACAAGATCCTTAGGACTTGAAAGTTTATAATGTGGCTCAGGTATGACTATTAAGAAAAGATTAGGATTCACAATTAGAACTGCCATTTCTATCTCAACTCACCCTTTTTCTTCTCAAAATTAGTAAGACTTAACTCTACCCTTATTCAATCATCATTGCCAAACGTAAATATCCAAAATGTAGAACAAAAAGCACAAATAAGAGGAAGGATTCTCTTTAAAAAAAATTTTTCCTAAGATTATGGCTCAATTGGTGTTAAAGAGCTTAAAATCCTCCTCTACATGTCAAGTACCCCACACTTAAATGGAACTAAAATTGCTAACTTTTTCTTTTTAGAGCAATCAATTTTTTTCATTTAACAAGCATAGATTCCACAAATTGTCTTTAAACAAAAGTACATTCTGAAAATTTTTAATCTCACTTGGTAATGGCAATGTATCCCCAATTTTTGAGTCTAACATTTCAAGCACACCCCTTCATTTCACTCACTAGCATTTCCCAATAAAACTCTTCTCACTCCCTTATAGAATGACCAGTTCAAAAAGAATGTAAGACAAAAGCTTTTGAGGCTTGTGGGGTTAAAATGCATGTGTAATTCAACAAGAAAATAACTCAGCATGCATTAAGCATGCTCTAAAGGCTCAAAAGGGCTTGCAAGGGATATTATACAATAAAGGTAGGTCCAAAAGTCTTTTCAAAATTGGATAACGAAAAATATTGCCTAAGTCTTTTCTAATCTCATTTTTGAGTGGCTGAATTACTTTGAAGGGTGATGAAAAAGGTTCTAATGCTCTAGAATCCTTACTAAATTACCTTCAAACATTGGTTTTTGTTATTTTCAAAATTAAACCTAAAGTGTACATTTATTAGGACACTACAAGAAAATCTGAAAATAGCAACGAAAAAATAGCAACGAAAATGTTTTCGTTGCTAAATTAGCAACGGAAAGCCAATTCCGTTGCTATTTAGCAACGGAAAATAATTTTCGTTGCTAAAATTTGTACATTTAGCAATGGAAAATTTTTTGGTTATCATCCGTTGCTAAAAGTGGAGGGAATTTTTGGCGCCAAAATTCAGCAACGAAAATTAGCAACGGAATCACTATTCCGTTGCTAATTAAGGCGCTAATAGATGGCGGAAAAAAATTGGAACGAAAAATAGCAACGGAATATTTTTTCCGTTGCTAATTTAGCAACGGAATTAAAGTTCCGTTGCTATTTTAGCAACGGAACATAATTCGGTTGCTAAATAGCAACGGAATTTTTTATCGGTTGCTAAAATAGCAACCGAATATATTTCCGTTGCTAAATAGCAACCGAATTTATATCGGTTGCTAAAATAGCAACCGAATTAATTTTCGGTTGCTAAAATAGCAACGGAATTTTTTTCGGTTGCTAAAATAGCAACCGAAATCGAATTCCGTTGCTAAATAGCAACCGAATTTATTTCGGTTGCTAAAATAGCAACGGAATTTTTTTCGGTTGCTAAAATAGCAACCGAAATAGAATTCCGTTGCTAAATAGCAACCGAAAATATTTCGGTTGCTAAAATAGCAACGGAATTTCATTTCCGTTGCTAAATTTTGTATATGAGTACATATGGATATGTATATATATGTATATACACACATATACATACATATGCATATGTATATGTATACATACATATTTATATGTATGTATATATGTGTGCATATATACACATACATATGCATATACAAATATACATACATACATGCATACATCTATGTATGTATCTATATACATACTTATACATATAAATATGTATTTATGTATATACATATATATACATATATACATATGCACATACATATACATACATATTCATATATATATATATCCGTATGTGCTTGTATGTGCATACATACATACATATGGATATGTATGTACATACATATGTATACATATGGATATGTATATATATGTATGTACATATGTATGTATGCATAAATACATGTATATGTATGTGCATATATACACATACATGTACATATATATGTATGCATAAATACATGTGTATGTATGTGCATATCTTAAAATGTGATATAACATTAGTGAATATTAGTGAATATTATCTTTAAGTTTTTTATTAAAATGTGTTAAATTCTTCTCTTCTAATTATTAAAATGTGATATAACATTAGTGAATATTATCTTTAAGTTTTTGATTTTATAAATTAAACTAAAATATATTTTATTAATAAATAAGGAATGATATTCGGTGAGGCTCCGATCACCGGTGAGGCTCCGATCACCGGTCCGGCGAAGTTCCGGCGCTTGTCCGGCGAGCACAATAATCGGTGAGGAATGATATTCCATGAATTACTATATTCTTTATTCTTGTTCTTCTGTCCTCCTGATTTGTAATTTGCTGTATTATTTAATTGATTTTAGATCTAGATCTGTTCAAGCTAGATTGCTGTGTCCTTACTGTTAAACTAAACAATGATTTTTCTTTTTCATATTATATAGCTGTCATAATTTAAGAGTTTCTTAGAAATTCCAGTAGAACTTTGTTATTGGTGCTGACAATTGATTCTTTTCATTAGTTTAGTCCACATCTGCAAATGGAAACGGAATGAAATTGTCTAATCTAGCAATTGATTCTTCTTTTTTTTTCCATCTTTTCTTATATATATATATATATATATATATATATATATATATATATATATATATATATATATATATATATATATATATATATATATATATATATATATATATATATATATATATATATATATATATATTATTCTAAAGATCTGCTTTGCTTCCAGTGACAGTTTTTAAATATATGCTCTCTGTCTTTTACTCGCTCTCTCCTTCAGTATAACAAATACAAAAAAACCCAGTGTGCCCATTCATATACTTCATCATTTGTTAGTCTTTAGGTTGCTTCCATACTAGTTTATCGAGTATGCCTTCACTAAATATGATTTATTTGCTCTCATTGCACATTTAACTTGAAAGCGACTATCTACTATGTCCATTGGTGTCAATTTGCTGCATATTGCGTTTGTTTGTTCGGGGTTTACATTTTTGATAATAACCTGAAAAGTAGTGGAACGGTTACATTCTCTAATGAATCATTAATTTCATTATAATGTTCAAAACACAACCACACCAATCTCAACTTTGTTTTCTTTTTTCTAATTTCTCTCAAGGCAATGGCTTTGCAAACAGACCTTTGCATTTCATTAACAATGGCAATTTCCATTTCATTGCTTAGTGGGTGTTTTGGTTTCAGATACAGATTAGGAGATTCTGTGTGGTCAATCCCACCATCTCCAGATTTTTACTCCAATTGGTCTTCCTCTATTGTCTTCTACGTTGGGGATTCTTTAGGTATGTATGTATTTTTTTTTTCTTTGCCGCTGTTACTATCATCTTTATACATTGTTAAAATTTTATATCATAAAACCTCATGATTCATAATTTCTTATGTATGGGAACATTTTCAATTACATTATTTATTAATTTGTTAAAAGTTTTATTGAAATTATTGGTTGGGGGATGAATTATCCTAGTGATTTTTTTTTTTTAAATATGAGTGATTCTTGTTTGAGGGACGATTTCATGTACAGTGTTATGCACCGTTGGATCTAGCAAGACAAATATTTATCAGTCCATTAAGTGAAGGCAAATAGTTTTCACTATACGTCGAGTGTCATATACAAGAAACATAACGCTTGAAGTTTTTAGGACTGTATATATACAAATAGGTAAATATTTCAAAATTATTAGCTCCGAACTATATTGGAAAGAAAAATGAACTTGAACTTAATTAAATTTGAACAATTAACTCATAATGTGAAGATTGTCCAAATTAGCCGTCATAAAATACTGGGTCAATTTCGCCCACAGTCACTCAACTTTAGTCAAATCACCCAAAAGTAACGGAATTATTTTTTGTGACACAAATATCACTAAACTTATACATATTTGCATAAAAGTCACGATCACTGGATTCCGGCGATAACCCTTGCCGGATTGATGACATGGCGCGCCACGTCATATGCCTGGACACACGTGGCACGTTCCACGTTTGGATCAATTTCATCTACGGTCACTGAACTTACAATTTATCACCCAAAAGTAACTGACTTATTTTTCATGACTTAAATGTCACTGAACTTGTCATCTTTTTCCAAATTAGTCATTTTGACCGGACACACATGGAGATAAGGGTGAGCAAATTTCGGTTCAAACCGAAAAATCGAACCAAATCTGATTTTTTAATTTGGTTCGATTTTTAATTTTTCGTTTTGGTTTTGAATTTTGAAAATTTTTTGTTTTCGGTTCAATTTTTGAAGGAAAAACAGCAGAAAAACCAAACCGAACCAAAATTGCATATAATTATATAATTTTTTGAATTTTTTAATTGAATAATTATTTTTTACATGTAAATTATCTTATTTTGAGTTGTAAATTATATATCAATTATTAATATCTATTTTTTATGTGATAATTTGAAAATTTGACTATTAAATTAAAAATCGATTAAATGAAAAAATTTGTTTAACGATTTTGATGTATTATTTATTATATATTTTGGGATTGTATTTTTAATTTGAACTTTTATTTTGTACAATTTAGATGTTTTTACTTTAGTATAATATGGTTTATAATTTTGTATAATTTTTAGACATAATTTTTTAATTTTTTTAAAATAGTTTTAATTTTCAGTTTTTTGGTTAACCGAACCAAACCGACCGAAAATTTTGGTTCGGTTTGAATTTGGTTATTTTATAAATTCGGTCCATCAGCTATGACACATTAGCTATGGACACACATAAATTGCTGATGTGTCAAATATAACACATTAGCTGATGACAATGATTTGGTTACTGACGTGTCAAATATGAAATATTAGCTTATGATGTGATAATAAATCAATCATCATGAGTATCCGGTCAAGATGACTTTTTTGAAAAAAGATGACAAGTTCAGTGACATTTAAGTCATGAAAAATAAGTCAGTTACTTTTGGGTGTTAAATTGTAAGTTCAGTGACCGTAGATGAAATTGATCCAAACGTGGAACGTGCCACGTGTGTCCAGGCATATGACGTGGCGTGCCATGTCATCAATCTGGCAAGGATCATCGCCGGAATCCGGTGATCGTGACTTTTATGCAAATATGTATAAGTTCAGTGACATTTGTGTCACAAAAAATAATTCCATTACTTTTGGGTGATTTGACTAAAGTTGAGTGACCGTGGGTGAAATTGACCCCTAATACATGCCATGTTTCTTTTGAAAAAACACAACGCAATGTTGGGACAAACAACCATATACATCCGATGATAAAAATAAAATAAGATCATGAAAATTTTTAGTTTCTTCATTATTGGTAGACGTTTCAATTGAAAGCTCCATTACTCAGAAATAATTTTTATAATAAATGAATTAATGAATACTTTCATTACTCGGAAATAATTTTTATAAATAATGTGCTTTTAAAAAAATTGAAAAATGGTGTGAAAAAGTAAAAATACTTTAAAAAATTGTGTGTTTTGGTCAAAACTGCAAACTTTTTTTTTCTTTTTTGTTGTGGTTTCATACGGCTGCCAGGGCTGAGCAAATCCAAAACTGTAATAGTAATTTGCGATTTTAGAAAATTGGAGGAGTTAAAGAAAAGATTAGAAAAAAGATGACAAGTTCAGTGACATTTAAGTCATGAAAAATAAGTCAGTTACTTTTGGGTAATAAATTGTAAGTTCAGTGACCGTAGATGAAATTGATCCAAACGTGGAACGTGCCACGTGTGTCCAGGCATATGACGCGGCGTGCCATGACATCAATCCGGCAAGGATCATCGCCGGAATCCGGTGATCGTGACTTTTATGCAAATATGTATAAGTTCAGTGACATTTGTGTCACAAAAAATAATTCTGTTACTTTTGGGTGATTTGATTAAACTTGAGTGACCGTGGGTGAAATTGACCCTAAAATACTTCATACAGTCATCTTTCTTGTGTATATAGATGACTATTTATTTCACTTGTTTAGGTCCATATATGATTAAATTGATGAGATTGATTTTTTGAAGTGAGCTCCTTACATAATTCCAATTCTTGTTGGGAAGTGAATATAGATTAACTTCATAATCATCTGAGCTTTTGCATCTGTGATTTCCATAATGATTGAGCTTTATTTTCTGCAGGAGATTGTCTCAATATACCCTGTTTTATCACCACCTAACCTCTCCCCAGCTCAGTCAAATCGAGTTTGCAATGCTCTTGCACTTCTTCAGGTTAATATTTCTTTTTTTCTCTATAGGTTTTTCAAAATCATCATATTACAAATATGAACTGAAACTGTGGCTTTGCTGGAAGTTTATTATATTCCCTTGTTGAATGTTTCCACAAAGAGCCTTTAATGCCTTTTTTACTTCTAAAAAGATTATATTCCCTTGTTTTCTGTGTTAGGATGGCTTCTGTGGTTTCATTAAAATTCAAGATGGTCTCAAACCGCGCCGGTTTATTAGGCCACTACGCCAATGCCCTCAAAAAGGCCTCACTCAGAATTACCGATCCCTTGTACAGAAGTGGGCTAAGTGGGCGAGTAGGAGGTAATTTTTTGATATGATATATTGCTATTTTTGTAGATAAAAATAGTTTCTAAAATTATTATTTATTGCAACTTTTAGTTGTGAAGAATAATCTTTTTTAGGCACCGTTTTGATAATTTAGAATCAAGTCCAGTAGTTTGGTACCAAAAAAATTGTGATATAGGTGTAGGGAAGGAAATGGTGATGATATTACGAAGACATGCCATTCGCTTCTTAAGCATTCTCTAGAATTAGAAATTCAGATTAGTAGGTATTAACCAAGGATTCGTACGTGGGTTTGTTGTCAAGGAACGTGTCAATGTGGTAACTTGGCATATATATATATATGATTAAAAATCAATTTTATTATTAGTATAATATTTTGGATGTTTCCGAAACAAGGCATAAGAATAAGTGGTGAGGCCATGTGAATGGTTCCTTCACGAGTGTGGTAATATAAGTAGATAGAAAGGTGAATAAACATTAATGTAATTCAATCATAAAACATGCAATAGATTCCACAATAAATGCAAAGTCATTGGCCCATGCTTGGCTTGACTGGTGGTCCCTTTGTCCCCAAGTTATTGTTTAAACAAATTGTCCTAACATATATTCCCTTGTTTTCTGTGTTAGGATGGCTTCTGTGGTTTCATTTTTTTCATTGTCCTCATTGTAATTTGTTGGTTTTATACAAGCTGTTTTAGTGTAATTTGTTGGTTTTCTATTTTAGTGATGGAATAGCGACGACAAAACCGTCACAAATTTTTTAATAATAGTTGCTAAATTTAGCAACGGAATTCAACTCGGTTGCTAAATTTAGCAACGGAATTTGAATTCGGTTGCTAAAATTAGCAACGGAATTTGAATTCGGTTGCTAATTTTGACCAATTTACCAAATGTTAGTGGTTAGATTTAGCAACGGATTTAGTTTCCGTTGCTAAATTTAGCAACGGAATTTGAATTCGGTTGCTAATTTAGCAACGGATAAACATCCGTTGCTAAAAATACCAACCGCCGAATTAGCAACCGAAATTTCCGTTGCTAATTTCCGTTGCTATTTTTGATTAGCAACGGAAAATTGATATTTTCCGTTGCTATTTTCCGTTGCTAAATTGCAATTTTCTTGTAGTGGGACACCTACTGGTATTGATCTAATTGAAACTAATCTTAAAAGAAAAATTCATTCAACAACTAACGTACTCTCTTGCAATTGCAACTAATCTAAATAAGGCTTTATAATTCTAAGTTTACGTTCATTCTCAATAGGAACAACTACGAGGGTAAACTAACTAAGATGCAAAAGTATAAAATAACTACAACAAACAAAAACAAGCATCACAACTAAACTAAAATTGAAACATAACTAAAAATTAAACTAGAAATAACTAAATAATAACATAAACTATAAATTAAAACTGAAACAATAATAAAATAAAATAAAATAAAATACAAAATTAACACAAAACATGAAATTACTAGAAAATAAAACACAAAAATAGCTAAATAAGGTGGATTCATATTTATCATGCCAAAATTAATGCAACTGCACAAGGAATGGAGTGCTCATATTGAAAATGCTGATGAGAAGAGGAGAAAATGGAATGTAACAGCAAAAAATGGACAGAGGTCCATCATTCAAGGTACATCCACGTTTACCGCAGTAAATGATAATTGTCTGAAAATTTTGGGCTGCTGGTCGGCAATAGTCACCTAAAAATACAAAACTCTGGAGGGATTCTGATAGGAAAAATTCCGATGATTAAGTCAAAAACTAAAAATAAAAGAATTAATATCTGAGACAGAGAAAAAAAAATACTTTACTATTTATATATGCAATTGATAGAGTTTGAACTCATTTTTAAATCCTAGCTAGGAACATATTCATTCTTCCTTAATTGAAGGACCAGATAAGAAAAGTTGGTCTTCCTATTCTATCAGAGTTAGAATTCCAAAAAGATTTTATTACCATTTGAAGTAATAGAAATATTATCATTGAATTTCAAACTTCTGAGCTCGATTACGAGCTGCTTTAGTCGGATTATTTGTTTTGAATGAAATAATCGAATCTATCAATGTGCTTACTTCCTTTCTTCTTTTATTTGTGTTTTTTTAACTCATGAGCCATCATAATTCCATTAAGAGGACTTCCATGAATAAAAAACAGCAACCCAAAACCATAGAAAGAGGAGAGGTAAGAAATATAACTCTCCTTTTATCTAAAAAGACACATTATCTTTGCATGTACACGTATGTGTGGCTTCTTCCTTGTGCAACACGTGGGTTCCAGTTTTCACCCACTTAATCAAGATTAATGTAATCTCATGATTATCTATTGATAAATCCCACTTTAATTTCAATTATGTCATTTTCCCTTTTGAACATTCGAATTATATCCCGTCCGAACTTTTCGATTAAACCCTTTTCCATACTATTTATTACTCCGATTTCTGTATAACACCAACCTTTAATCCGTCTTCCAAACCCATAAATGTCAGGCCGTTACAAAAACCTTAGGTGTGCAGATGTGCATCTGTATGGTGTGAAGCTGTTCTACATATGATTGTAATGTTTTTATGTGGCGTTTGTCTCGATCACATAGCAATTCTAATAAAATTTTGAAGTTAAAATTTTCAAATCTTAAACCAGCTTTTTGAAACTATCATTAAACTTAAATGATTAAAAAATTAAAAAACCACACACATATTCATTAATAGCCGTAAAATACACACGTAAATATAAATTCACCCTTAAAAGCGTACATAGCCCTCACTCTTTATTTAATATAAACATATCACATAAGTACACATGGTATGAAACATGTGTTATGGTGCTCTTTCCTCCCATTTAAGGAGCACATGTCTTGCAAAATGTATTTCAAACACCATACAGAAGCATAAGCTTGCGATCGCACCAAAACATCCAACTTTAGTCCTCCCATTTCAAGACTACTTCCGCTTTCAGGACTGAATATTATAGTTACGTTTAACTTATCATGGAATTACAATTAATCCATGTTGGATCTTAATCCACATCATACAACCTCATGTATGTCTTATTTTGCATCTTAACAAGACTAATCTTGTATTTTCTTCAAAATGACACTTTTATTTTGAATAGGCTCTCAAGGTCACCATATGTTCAAAATTGCCCCATCTTAGTCTTTGTTAACTCATGTCAAAAACTGAGATAAAGATCCGTGTGAGTGGGCTACTTCTCTATCTGACAAGCTCAATCATATAATAAAATAACAGTAAATATTCACATATAAACATTGACACTCCTGTATTGCCAAATAATGAACTTTATTTTTATTCATAAATAATAATGTTAAGAGATTACATAATAAACACAATACAAATCAAATCCTACACAAACCCTGAGATCTAATGTATCTCTCAAACACATCTCTCAATACAGCTTAATCAGTAGATCTGTGTCATATCTTGCATAGAAATGTACAATAAGTTCACTTTTCTTCTTGTAAATTTATTTTTTATGTAATGATACTTAATGTCGATATGCTTAGTCCTATTATAAAAACTTTGGTTTTTTTATATAAGCTACCCAACAATTGATTGCCTACTGTAAACAGTCATTGGTTCCTCTGAAGTAGTTATTTTTTAGTGGTCCATAAAAAACTTTTAGCCAAACTACTTCTCGTACTGTAGCTAGGGAAGCGATAAACTCAGATTCCATTGTTGACAGGGCTATACATGTTTGTTTACTTACTACTCCATGAGATGGCACATTTGCTAAGCAAGAAAATAAATCTGAAGTGGATTTCCTCTCATCCACATCTCATCCCCAATCAACAACTGTATCTTCTCAATCGTAGATCCTTGCCTTGATAACATAGAGAATAGTTTGTGGTACCTTTGAGGTATCTAATTATCCTCTTCACTACTTTCCAATGTGTTTTTCCTTGGTTGGATTGATATATATGTACTATGCCGATTGCATAGCATATATCAAGTCTTGTACACAACATTACATATTTATACTACCCACAATAGCAGCATATGGAATGTTTTTCATGCATTCCATTTCTTCTGTGTCTCAAGATACATACTCTTGCTAAAAAACTGATTTTGGCAATGGGGTATCAATGGATTTGTAATTTGTACATATGGGCTTTGTCCATATATGTCCTCTTGTGAAAGAACAATAACCTTTTTAACACGATCCGTTGACATTTTAATTCCAAGAATGTAATTCGAATTGGCCTATATCTTTCATTTAAAGTTGGAGGATAACCAACCTTGCTTTTATTTACGTACTTTATGTCATTGTCCTGCTATTACTATGTCGTCTACATGAAAAGTAAATTGAAAAATTTTTCTTTAGAGCTTTCGTGATAAATACAATGGTCTTCATCAATCATTTTTAGCCCATTAAACATGGTTGTCTCATAAAATCTCAAATATCATTGTCTTGAAGACTATTTAAGACTATAAATTGATCTTTTCAATCGGCAAACTTTATGTTCACTACTTTTTCAATGAAACCTATATGTTGTTCTATGTAGATTTCTTCATCTAATTCTCTCATTGAAAAATGCAATCTTTACATCCATTGATGTAACTATGGATTAAAACTAGCCACTAAGCCCAAAATTAACGCTTAAGACATAAATCTTATAATAGGTGAGAAAGTCTCCTCATATATAGTCAATCCCTTCCTTTTGCGTAAATCCCTTTGCAACTAGTCGAGTTTTATATCTTTTGATGCTTTTATTGGCTTTTTTCTTTACCTTGAGAATCCACTTATTCCCAATTGATTTGCATCCTTTAGGTAGATTAACCAATTCCTAAACATAGTTCAATCTCATAGATGCCATTACTTCTTTTACCGCCTTAATTCAGTTATCTTTAGCTAGGCATAGAAAGAGCTTTTTGAATATTTTTAGCTCTTCTTGATCTTGTGGGTAAATAAAACGGCTTCATTCGAGCCTTCGATCTCAAATCGTCAACTGTGGAACACTTTTCCTTTTAGATTTTCGTAATTTCAATTCTTGATAAACATATCTCATAAATTTATCATAGTTTTAAATGCTCGCTCCCATTGGAATTGAGATCCATGCTTCCACTGGAGCTAAGAATACTCCCACTCAAGTAAGGATCCTCAATTCCATGGTTTCACTGGGATTGAGATCCATGCTTCCATGGAGCCAAGAATATTCCCACTCAAGTAAGGATCCAGAATTTCCATTGCTTCCACTAGAGTCAAGAATACTCCCATTGGGGTAAAGATCCCAATCTTTTGGATCATAGGGAAGAGGGTTTTAACTTTCTTCAAATTTCCTCTCACTCATATGGAGTGATCTTGATGGTTGCTCTTCTTAAATTTCATAGAAAGTGAAATTTTGACTCACTTCACCCAACTTTGAAAATTCATTTTTTAGGAAAATGAGGTCTTGTGATTTAAATTTCTATCACTATGCCATTTTCTTGCCGACCCATGAATACGTATCCTTTTGATACTTTAGAATATCTCACAAAGACAATCTTTTTACCACTTAATCCTAATTTACCAAAATTTCTTAGGTATCATAGACATAAGCAACACAATCCCAAGGTTGTAAATGGCTTAGTTAAGTTGTCAACCAATCCACAACTCATAAAGAGTGTTCAAATATATGTGGCTATTAATAGAGCGTCTCCCCAATAGGAGATTGAAAAATTTACCTCAGCTATCATAGATCTTACCATGTCTAAGAGGAGTACTATTTCTCCTTTCCACAATACCATTTTGTTATGAAGTTCTAAGAATTGATAGCTAATATGCTCAATTCCTTTTTCATCACATAAAGTTTTAGATTTATCAAAAGATATTCCATGACCTCTGTCAGTTCTTAAAGCTTAGATCTTTTCTGTCTAATTAATTTTCAGCTAAGTTCATAAAACTTTTGAAGCAACTCAACGCTTTTTGATTTGTGAGAAATCAAGTAGACATGACTATATCTTGTATAGTAATCTATAAATGTGATGAAATAGTAGGACTAATGCCTTGCCCCTCACATTAATTAGACCACGAACATCAAAATGGATTAACTGTAATGGAAATTCAACCCTAGTTCCTTTTCCAAATAGTTTTTCTAACTAGTTTTTCTTTTAGGCAACGTTCATAAATAGGTAAATCAATTTTATTAAGGTTACTTAATAAACCTACTTTGGCTAACCAACTCATTCAGTCTTGTACAATTTGATTTAACCTAGCATGCCATAATTTTACATTATTTTTATAACTATGTGAAGCAGAAGAAGAAATTAAGGAAAAATTAGTATTATTCAAATAATCAGGATCAATATCCATAATAATGAAATCGTTCAAAAAAAATAGAACCATACTAAACATCACCTAAATATAAGCATACGTTGTTGTCTTGAAATGTTAATGAAATCAAATTTCATCAAAGGAAGAACATAAACTAACTAGACAAAAGCATCTTAATCCATTATCACATGGTCCATTACTCGTGAATCTATTACCTACAAAGGATGAAATTCAGTACGAAACACAGAACTAGATACACAAATTTTACTCACTCATGAGTTAAGATAGTGTACTTATTAGGGTACATTACAATCTCTTTACATAGTGTCCTTTCTATTGGCTATTGAAGAACATTCCACTCTTGAAATATTTATTCTTTTCTTGCCTTTGGACCTTTTGTAATTCTTCTTAATCTTTTGCCTTTTAGGCTCTCGAGCCTCTTCCTTACCCTTTCTAGTGAAGCTTCTTTTCTTGCTCTGGTTAGAACTCATTTTATCAAAATGTGATTGTGCCACATGCACTTCAGCATTGACTTAATTGTCACCAAACTGTCCTCTTCAAGCTCCAAATGAAAAGTGCATCCCCAAATATCTTTATATAATCCTTATTAGTTGGTTGCATCACTATAAAAAAAATTGATTTTAACAACGGAACTTACCGATGGATTAAAATTTATTGCCAAAATAGACAAATTATCAACGGATTAGTGATCGATTTCTAAATACGTCGGTAAAAAATTGAGAGCTAAAAATGACAAAACTTTTAGTGATGGATAAGAAATTTTCACGGTGAAATTGGTGCGAATTTTTTATGCTAATTTTTAGCGACATATTATCGATGGAATAGTTCATCATATAGCCACGGAATTTTCATCGATAATATAAGTAGCAGTTTTATGTTTTAGCGACAAAATTGCAATGTTTTTCAAATCTGTCAGAAAATAAAATCTAGAGTTTTTGCCCCTCCTTTTAGCGACGGTTTAGCGAAGGTTATATCAAGCAATAGATTTATAAATTATTGCAATAGATTTTGTCATCGGTAAATTTGGTTGGCATTCCTTTTATTATTAATAATAAATGTTTAAAATTAATAAATTTATTTAATAATAAAATATTTTTAGAAAACACAAATAACTTCAACCATTTGTAGAAGCTGACCCCTCAGCAAGCTAATTTTTCTCTCACCCACCTCCTACCCTACCGCTCTCCTCTCCATCTTGACAGCGGCACACCTTACCTAGCTGACAATTCAACCCCAGCCTTCCACCCTCACCACCACCACCAAAGCAATACCATCGATCTCACTTTCCTCATTTTACCTCACTCTCGTTCTATCACTATCTTTCTCTCTCACTTGATCTATTTCACTCTCGCACTTGAAGCTTACCCAGGTATGTACTTCTACCTAATTTTGCTAGTTTAAGCTATGGGTATGCTTGAGTTAATACAAACTAGAGTTAAGCCAAGGGGTTATTGCATTGTGTTTTGTAGGCTACAAAGTTAGCAATTTGTGGGGAGTTCAAACATATATTGGGATTTCATTTAAAGTATAAAATAAATAAATATTGGCTTTTGGGGTGCGATTTTTAGAGTATAGTTATTTGTCTCATATAATGTCTTTTATATATGTTAATTTCAGATCTAAAGGTTGGGTTTAGGGAAAAAAAATGAAAGCAATGTTGCCTCAGAAGCAAGCAGAAGAAAGCAATAGTCTCGAAGTGGAGAAAGAAATAAATATATTTTTAATTATTTTCCTTTTTAAATTGTTTAAATATTCCAAGCCCAGGATTGGTTTCATAAGTCATTTTCCCCATAATTTTCCTTTCATAAAATAAATAATGAATGAAGAAGAACTTATATACAAATTGCCTTCGCACTTTGGATTTCTGTATCCTATTAATCTAAGAGATCTCATGAATTGCAATAGAGTTGCTAAATCTCAGGCAACACCACACTCATGATGATGATGGTGTCAAATCGAGTCTCATATTGCTGTGCAACATCCCCTACTCCAACACTGTCCCCTTCGGCATGTGCCTTATCCAGCCATCTAATCCTCCCTACGTCATTTGGGCTTAAGCGCGTTCTCTCCCACCTGAACATAATCCTAATTACAGGTTTTCCTTCATCTCACAATAAGAATTTTGATTTTCAAATCAGAATTGAATTTACAAGTGTCAATACATCTCTTCTTATAGATTATTATTATTGTCTAAGTGATAAAACAATAAGAATTTTGATTTTCAAATTAGAATTGAATTTGCTGGTGCAATGCATCTCTTATTATAGATTATTATTCAAAATGAAAAAAATACTTATATTATTCAATTAGGAAAAGTTAAGTACAAACTCCCATATATAAGAAGAGAGGTTCCATTTGTATCTCCTACACATAATGATACTATACTTGACAATAATCCCAATCCAAACACTCATATCCAAAAGTTCAACTAAACCCCGTTGCTCACACATAATCCATATCCCAACCAATAGTTCCACACCAGTTCACAAACCCCGAAAACCTCCTAGCTGGATTATGATTTTGTTGTTAATGCAGCTGTCACACAAACACATCTAAAATTTTTTTTCACATTCCCAGCTCCTCATCTCATACACATAAAACATTTCCATACTTTAGATCACCATATTTTACATCCACTCATCATACATTTCTAGCCAATATTATAGAACATACTGAACCTAGATCTTATGCTGAGGCCTAAGTTAATCTAGAATGGGTTAAGACAATGAAAATAAAACTTGCAGTATTAGAGCAGAACCAGACTTGGGTTCTCATAGATTTACCAGAAAGAAAACACCTTATTGGCTATAAATGGATTTTTAAACTTAAATTAAAGCCAAATGGTACTATCAATTGCTATAAAGCAAGGCTAGTTGCTAAGGATGGACGTTACAAGGCAACAAGTGACTGGGTTATTCAATAGATGGGCGTTAATAATGCATTTCTTCATGGTTACTTAGATGAAGAAATATATATGTTTGTATCCAGTAGAGAAAGGCAAGGTTTGTCACCTTACAAGGTCTTTGTATGGCTTTAAACAAGCCTTTTGCCAGTGGAATCATGAGTTACCTGTTCAATTAAAGACCTATGTTTTCATTCAATCTAAGTTTGATCCTTGTTTTTTCACTTTATGCACAGATGATTGTTTTTTGGTTTTACTTGTCTATTTTGATGATCTCTTAATTAGTGGTACTTCAATGATTGAAATTTCTAAGGTCAAGCAGTATCTTCATTCTCTTTTCACAATTAAGGATTTTAGAGAGGTGAAGTATTTTTTTGGGTTTGGAAGTATCTAGATCAGAAAAAAGGGGTTTACTTGAATCAACGTAAATATGTCCTTGATTTACCCAAGGATGCAGGAATGTTAGGTTGTAAGTCAACAACTGTTCCTTTGTGTAAAGGTACAAAATTAATAGTTAAAGGTTGTTCTTCAATTGATAATTTTCAATCTTACAAGAACCTAGTTGGCAGATTGTTGTATTTAGGATATTCCCAACCTGATATTACTTATGCTATTCAGCAGCTAAGTTAATTTGTACAAAAGCCAATGGATGAACATATGAAGAGTGTTAAGCATGTTTTGCAATACTTGAAGGGCACAACTTCTTTAGGATTATTTTTTTCCTACAAAAAATAACTTCACAGTTACTACATATTGTGATGCAGATTGGGCTTCCTGTTTAGATTCTAGAATAAGTTTAACTGGCTACTGTATTTTTCTTGGTGATTGTCATATTTTATGGAAGACAAAGAAGCAAGCAACAGTGTCGAGATCATCCGCAGAAACTGAGTATAGGTTTATAGCTACTACCTGTTATGAATTATAGTGGATTACTAATCTCCTTGGTGATTTTCGCATTCATGTATCTTTCCCTATTTCTCTCTATTGTGATAATCAAGTAGCCATCCATATCACCAACAATCTAATGTTCCATGAGCGAGCCAAACACTTGGATATTGACTATCATCTGGTTCGTGACAAGTTTCAAGAAGGGTTCCTTAGTCCTATGCATATTTCTTCAGCTGAACAACCAACGAACATTTTCACTAAGACTCTTTCACTTTGATAGTTTACAAAGCTTCATTTCAAGCTGGCCATGGTTGATTCTCATCATGTCTCAGCTTGAGGAGGGGATGAAGAATTATTTATATGGTTAATTAGTTAGTTAAGTCTCATAACAGTTAATAGTTAGTTAGAAGTTTTTTTGTTATAACTATTCTTACTCCCTCTCTTCTTATATATGGGAGTTTGTACTTAACTTTTCCTGATTGAATGAATAGAAGTATGTTTTTTTAGGATCTGTAAACTGTTATAGAAATTACTGTTTAGGATATGGATTCTGTGTGAGCAATGGTGTCTTGTTGAACTTCTGGATTATGAGTGTATGGATTAGGATTAATGTCAAGTGTAGAATCATTATGTGTAGGAGATACTAATGGAATAGGGATAGATAAATGAAGGTGATGTGGATGTGTCATGCAAAATGGAAACTGAGATTCATCAAACACAACATCCCTACCCACTATGATTTTTTTTCTTCTAAATCATATATCTTATAACCTTTCTTTCCCAGTTCAAATCCTAGAAATATATCTTGCCTTGGTTTAACCACAGTAACATAAGCTAAACAACCAAACACCCTAAACATCTCTAAATCAGGTTCAGCATCATTTAATAACTGATATGGTGACTTCCAATTAAGGACTAAAGATGGCAATTTATTTATTAAGTATGTAGCATGTAAGATTGCTTGGCCCCAAAAGAAATTAGGCAAAGAAGGTTGTAAAAGCAAAGCTCTTGCCACTTATATTACATGTCTATGTCTCTATTCAACAGATCCATTCTATTAAGGAGTATATGAACAAGATGTTTAACGTATAATCCCATTATCAGTAAAAATAGTCTGACATATATGATTCAAGAATTCAGTCCCATTATCACTACTTTCTTAACCCTAACACCAAATTGATTCTTAACCATCTTAAGAAAATTATAGAGAATCATTAATACTTGAGCCTTATTTTGCATTACAAAAGTCCAAATGGATTTGCCATAATCATCTACAATAGTCAATAAGTAATTGGCTCCAGTTAATGACTGCTGCCTATAAAGACCCCAAGCGTCCATATGTATCAATTCAAACAAATTGAGTGCTCTAGAATTACTAGAATTAAAAGGTAGCCTGGTTTGTTTAGATCTAGCACAGATATCACACAATATAGA
Source organism: Excoecaria agallocha (assembly GCA_037975025.1). Lineage (NCBI taxonomy): Eukaryota > Viridiplantae > Streptophyta > Magnoliopsida > Malpighiales > Euphorbiaceae > Excoecaria > Excoecaria agallocha. The sequence goes on from JBBPFJ010000121.1 coordinate 177,354, forward strand.
TTATGTATCAAACTTATCTGTATTCATAAGATTCAATTGTTTCATTACATTTGCTCCAAGATGTCCCAACCTCTGATGAAACAACTAGGTTTTATTCTTAAGAGCTACATTAACAGAATCTATACTAGAAGAATCCATAAAAGTTTGTATCATTTTAGCTGTGAATGAACTTTTATCTATTATGTATAATCCTCCAATTACTCTCCCAACTACCACTATCAAGCTAGTCCATATGTATCACTATAAGTTGGTTTGATGGCCAATAATCAATAAAAAGTATTGAAGGTCTCAAGTTCAGTTTTTTCTTTATTTTTTTTAATATGGCATTTTTAAATAATTAAACATTATACTTCTCTTATAAAAGAACAGAACTCGTCATGAAAAAGAAATTATATTGGAAAAATGATAATTCAAATTGGAATGAAAATTATAAGATTAAACGATGTGTCTCAAGCCTACTGAATATTATATCTTGACAACTTGTTGTCAGGCTTATAAGATTGAGGATGACTAATAACGCACTCGCTCATAGACACAATCCTTTTTCCATTCTTTTTCAATAATATAAACATCCACTTCAGGAAATCGAAGAAAATGGATTTTTTTTTTTAAAATAATAAGGATAGGATTTATTAATAAATTTCAGAAAGAACAGAAGAAGAAATACCATCGGGCATAGAATGGATCATATAACTGCAAGTCTGCAACCAATAATTGTATTAAAGCATAATAATCAACTTTTGCCAATTACCGTAAAACTTTTGTCAGGCTTAGAAAGTCAGGCTTCATATAATTGTATAATCTAAAATTACCAAAACCTCTACAGAGAGTTCATTTACTTGTAATTATAAGTAAAATATTATAATTGTGGCCCCTCTCTAATTAATTGCTACATGAATTAATTTTTTAGAAAAATATGTTTTATTGAACAATAATTGCTTGACTAGGTTATTTTTATTATTCAATATTTTATGTATTCAAAGAAGCAACTGGATAATAATCTGCATCAACTTAGATTTGGAAAAATCTGATCATAATTTCTTTTATTATTATTATTATTATTATTATTATTATTATTATTATTATTGCTTGTTTAATCACTTTTTCTAAGAATCATTATGTCAAATGTCATAGAATATATTATTTATTATAATTTATCATTTTTTTTATAAGCTGTCAATATATTGAATTTCAATAAGCCAAGGAAGCCCAAACTAGGATACAGGTGGCGATATGAATTACCATTTCATATTAATTAATCTCAATTTGCCGGGCTAGGCAAAAACATTGAATGATAATTAATAAATATTCTCTTCTCATATACAAATTATTTTAGGTAATAAATAATAATTCAAATTATTTTTTATAAATAATAATTCATAAAATAACACATGGATATAAGCAGGTCATGTATGCTATTATATATTACATTTCCACATTGTGATGAGTTGATATGACGTACGAGTGATAATGCCAACAAATTAGAATAGAAAAGGACAAATAATTTATCTGAATCTAACATGCAAGATTAATATAAAAATTAAAACAGTAGAATTAGTGATGGGATGCAGAAAATGGCATTTTTTTATTATTATTAACGCTCCCAAACTACGAATTTTTAAAAGAAATTAGCAACAAATCTTTTAATATAGCAACATAAATATATTTTACTATAAGTGGTAATTGATGTAAGATCCGTGGTTTAGAAAATAAAGTACCTACCATGCGTTTGTTTTTTAATATCATGAATTTGCATTGTAATTTAGTCTTACATTATACAGCAAAATCACTATTAAAACCAATCATGAATGCTATTATTATTATTTCTGATTGTTCCATTTAGAACTTTTTTCTCATATTTCCATTATTGTTAACTATTAGGGCTGTATATAAATGCATCAGCAGCTAAAGCTGCGTATATAAACGAAGGAAACTAATCCTTGCACATACAAACGTGACATAGAATCAGCAATCCGTGCAATTACATGAGCAACATGGTTCGCATATCTTTTGACATAAACAAAATAGACATTGCATAAATCCTTCACAATATTAAGACTATCATCCAAAATCAGACAAGCCATGAAACCTTCCATTCAAACGGTGAACAACAACAACAAAAAATTAAAATACGCATATCTGAATTGTCAAATCGCATAAATCCAACTGCAGATATTACATGCGTGTGTTAGTCGTATCTCATTGCATACTTGTTTGACGTGCGTTGATCTTAAACTATTTTCTTTTCTATCAAACTATGTCAATCAAGGCCAATGGCATTATAATAATAGTTTGTCAATAACCAAACAGAAATAATTTGTCATACATTCTATAATTTATGAAAATCATAAAACGTGCAATTATCTCTCTCTCTCTATATATATAGTGATCATCATTAAACATATGATTTGATATAGTGATCATCATTAAAATTAATCTTCACTCACAATAAATGTTTTTTATTTTTTCATAGTAATTCAATGGATAACCATAGTTAATTATAATATTTTGTAAAGATACATTTGTTAATTATTACATGACAAGAGAATTATGGGAAGATAATTTACTGGTTGTATATATAAAAAACAAATATATACAAACAGAGGAGGCAATTGTGCCTTATATACATGTGTTTCCCAAGAAATACAAGATAAGTATAAGGAGGTTATTTTAGTTAGACAATGACTCTGAAAAAGATAAACTACAGCAGTGATAAGTAGTAGTTTGAGAGGACAATGATTTAACAGCCCCCCTCAAGTTGTGTCATCGGGGACCAAAGGCACAGCTTGCAACAGTGAGCTGCAAAGAGATCTGAACCCAACGGTTTGGTAATCACATCAGCCACATGGTCCTTGCTCTTGAGAAATTTGATTTGAACTATGCCTCATTTTACTTGATCTCGAATAAAATGATAATCAATTTCCACATGTTTCGTGCAGCCATAAAACACCGAATTGGAGGTAAGATAAATAGCACTTACATTGTTGCACCAAAGTTGGGTAGGTGATCTCAAGTGGATCATAATTTCCTGAAGAAGAGTTGTTAGCCATATGAGCTCTACTGTAGTGTTCGCAAGTGACTTATACTCACTTTCTGTGCTTGATCTGGCCACAATGAGCTATTTCTTGGAAGACTAGGAAACCAAATTTATTCCCAAATAAACAAGGTAGCCATCTATTGATCGATTCATCTACACAACCGCCCCAATTTTATGTTGTGGCACAGCACATAAACTGGACAAGTTTGTTGACACTAAAACCAATATCTAGGCTAGTCAATGTAACATATTGAAGTGCTCCAAGAACCTGTCTGTACTCATTACCCGAAGAGAGAAGAGTGCCTATGTGCTTGCTTAGATTGGGTAGAGTAGCTATAGGGGTGCGGCATCCTTTGCTGTCTTGCATATTGGTGGGTTGGAAAATTTATTCAATATATTTATTTTGAAAGAGCTGTAGTCCCTTTGATGTGCATGTAATTTCAATACCCAAAAAATAATGAATATCACCAAGGTCATGAATAAGAAATACTTGTTGTAATTGATGTACAAACCATGCAATTATGTTTGCTGAATTTCCTGTGATAAATATATCATCAACATAAACAAGAACAAATAATTTATGAGAACCATTACAATAAATAAAAAAGGAATGATCTGCCTGAGAATGACAGAAATTAAGCATCTTTATAAATTCTTAGAGGCATTCAATCCAAGCTCAGGGAGCTTGTTTTAGGCCATAGTGAGACTTTTGGAGTTTACAAACATAATTCAGATGGTGCTTGTCTACAAATCCAGTAGGTTGCTCTATAAAAAGTTCCTTGTCCAGAAATTCATGAAAAAATGCATTTGAAATGTCAAGTTGGCGTGTCTCCCAATTAAGTGCCATGGCAATGGATAAAACTGTTCTCACAGTTGTAAATTTAAGAACTAGAGAGAAGGCTTCTATATAATCTATGCTAGACTGCTGTGTGAATCCTTTGGCCACCAAGCGCACTTTATACCTCTCAATGAAACCATCCGACTTGCGTTTGATGCGGTGAATCAACTTATTTTTTATGACATTGACATAAGCAAGCCATGGCACCAAAATCCAAGTTTGATTTTGAAGCAAGACTATAACTTCTTCCTATATGGCATTCTTCCAAACTTGATGTTTATTAGCATGAGTAAAACATGTGGGTTTTAGAGTTAGAGAACTGGTGGCGGTGAAAGAGATTTTTTTTTGGTTTTGGGTTTGGATGAAGGACCATATGATTAGTTTTTACGGGTGTGGGTGTGGAAATAGGTTCAGGTTTAGTTGGTGGTGTAGGGGGGAAGAGTTTTGGTATTTGGTGAGGTCAACTACCTGCTGAAGTCCTTTAGAATTGGGAAGAATGGATGGTGATGAGATGGAAGTGGATGGAGGCATAGTAGGTAAAGATATTAGATGTGGATTAAGTTAGGGAGAGAGAGACGGCATAGGAATAAATGTAAAAGATTGGGATAAGTTAGAAATATTTGATGGAGAGGATAAAGAAGAAGTAGAGTTTGAGTTAGAGATGGTACCTTGAGTTGATGAGAGGTCAAAGGGAGAAGAAGTGGTCTATGTAACGGTTAAGCAATGGGGCTCTGCCTTATGTTCTTTGGAGTTAGTAGCATGGCTAGCATAAGGAAAAACATTAGAGTGAAACCTAACATGTTTTGCCATATAAATGCGACCAGTACTAGCATCTAGACATCGATAGGCAGCATAATAAGGACTCTGACCCATATAAATGCATTTTAGAGTGCAATAAGAAAATTTATGGGAACTATAGGGTCGTAACAATGGAAAAACCGAGCAACCAAAGAGTTGGAATGCCAAATAATTTGGGTCTTTCTCACATAATTTTGAATATAGTGAATTTTTATTAAGTGCAACAGATGGTAAAACATTTATTAACATTGCACTATGTTCCAAGGCATAATTCCAAAATTTTAAAGGTAAATGTCCATGAGCAAGCAATGTTAAACCTGTGTCAACAAGATGCCTTAATTTACTTTTAGTCTTGCCATTTTGTTCATGAGTGTATGGACAGGCAATGCAATATTGTATGCCATGTTATTTAAAATATTTATGAAAATGTTGATACTCACCACCCCAAGCCATATGAAATGCAATTATTTGTTTGCCAAATTGACGCATAACTAATTGTTCAAATTCTATTAAAATATAAAAACTTCACTTTTAGTTTTCATAAAATAAATCCATGTAAATCTGGTGAAATCATCAACAAAAATGACAAAATAACGATGGCCTAAACTAGAATGGATGGAGGCTAATCCCCAAACATCCAAAAAAATAATCTCAAAAGGACGAACACTTTTGTGCTCCTTGGAAGTAAGAGGAACATGAATTAATTTTCCTAAACGACAACTAGAACAAGGACTCAAAATAGAACCTGAAGCAGAAATTTTATTTTGTTTAGCTAAAGAAATTTTTTTTGCACATTACGGTGACCTAGCCGACTATGCCACTCATCCAAATAAGGCATGAAAGTTGCTTGAAATGCAAAAGGCTTAGAGAGCTTAGGTTGTCGCAACATGTAGACTCCATCTTCACTTGGCCTTTTCATTAGAATTTTCTTGGTGGTTTGGTACTTGATAAAAAAATAATGTGGCCAAAATTAAAAAAAAAACCAGAGTTGTCAGTTGCAAATTTTTGAACTAAAAGCAAGTCTTTTTTTTTAATTTTAGGAACACACAAAGTATTATTCAAGCTAAATGTACAATCAAAATTGGAGAGAAAGCCTTTACCAATGTGAGAAATTAACAAACCTTGTCCATTACCAACAAAAAGTTGATTAGGGCCAATATATTCATTTATTTCCATCAAATGATTTGGATCTTGGATAATATGGTAGTTGGTTGATGTATTAGGGAACCGGTTGATTTTCACAAAAGGAGCAAAGGGATGGGTAGTTGCTGCATTTACATTTGGTTGAGTGTTGGGACATCACCACGTGTACTAAATCGACAAGTAATATAGAGGAATATAGTTTAGACTCTAGAATATCTAACTTAAGGTACAAAAGGTTGTTAAGTGAGATATCTTGAGCTGAGCAGGATTAATATGGGACAAATTCCCAAGTTTTTGATTGAGAGAATCCTATATCTAATTAACAAAATAAACAAATAATAAAGCTAATTAAAATAAATACTAAAACATTAATTAAACATTGCCAAGGTACTATAATCCTCCCTATACCCAATGCATTGAATTAAACCACAAAGAAATCTATGGCTTAAATGTGGACAACCCATCTAAACCCCTAATATTACATTTCAGAGCCTACTATTCTAACTACCTGATATCCCATTCCGGAGCTTATCCAATAGTGAGCATAAGCATGGGTCCCAAGACCAAGGTATGAACTAATATCCCATTTTGAAGCTTACTAATTCAATACCCATCTATTCTCCAACTATTTCTGAATCAAATGCAGTCTACAAACAGAGTTCAAGACCTCCATTCCAAAACCATCGAGGACTTTAGATGTAGAAAACACAAGAACATAGCATGTAAATACCCATTCCATACAAACATTATAATCATTCATTCAAGTAAAATAAAATGACCAAATGCTTAATAAAATAGGGAAATGAATAATCACAATAAAGAACAAAACATTCAAGCATATATAAATCAAAGATAGGTTCAATCCATTATATAGATATGGGAATTCATATATCCCTTAGCAATAAAACTATAAATTAAACATTAATTTGTGAAAGGATATGAAGTCCCTTGTAATTAATGAAGCCTCAAGTTAAATCCAAAACTTCTTCTCAAACTCTCCAGCAAAATGGAAGTTAAAACTAAAACTAATTGCAAAAAATTAAATCTAACCCTAAACTTGCATTAAAAATAAACCTAATCTAAAGCTTACATTAAATAAATCTACATTAGAATAGAAAATAAAGAGGAAAACACAAAAAATGGAAGAAGAAAACCCTAGATCTAAAATAACTATCCTCTTTCTTTTAGCCAAACAAAAATGCAACTTTTATAGCATCTGCAGATGGGCACGGAGGAGATACTTTGGTCTCAGCCATGTCTAGTTGGCCAAAATTGTACTATAGCATTAACACACGGCTGAGACACTTTGGCTTCAGTTGAGTGCACCCTTCTAGACTGAATGACTTTGAACTTTGTATAGCACTTTGCCAAGATAAATGTTCTCGTCCGAGTCTATAGCACTTTACTGAGACAAATGGTCTCTACTGAGTGTTAAAATGAAACGGTGCAGATTGAGGATTCTATAAGGCACACAGCTGAGACACTTTTGTTTCGGCCGTGTGCAAGTTAATTCTCTGCACAAATGTCAAAATTATCCCATTAAACACATCAAAACTTGATAAATATCAATATAATTCTATTTGGTATAAAAAGAGAAATTTAACACTTAAAACACTAAAAATCATGCAAAATGAGACACAAACATGCACGAACAAAAATACACTAAATTTGAACTATCAAATACCCCACACTTAGCTTTTGCTCGCCTTTGAGCAAACAAACAAACCACATTCCCCGTATACTTAAACTCAAAGAAAGAAAAAACAAATTCAAAAAAATTAGAACAACACTTTAGTAGAAGTCACTAAACAAAATCCTAAATTAAAAAGACTCAATTGGACCATACTAGTTAATCTCCTTTTATGTGTTCGTGCTAGGCCAAAACAATTTAAAATAACTTTAAAAAAAATTCCAGCGTAATCCAATAATCGAGAAAAGAATTTGTTTACAAAAGATTGCACACGTGATTTAGCTCTTGAAACTCAAGAGACGCCATAGGCCTCCCTTTTAGCACCGAAACCTGAAGGTTATCTTTGTAACAACTTACAATAAGACAAGATCCTTAAGACTTGAAAGTTTATAATGTGGCTCAAGTATGACTATTAAGAAAAGATTAGGATTCACAATTAGAATTGCCATTTCTATCTCAACTCACCCTTTTTCTTCTCAAAATTAGTAAGACTTAACTCTACCTATATTCAATCATCATTTCCAAACTTAGATATCCAAAATGTAGAACAAAAAGCACAAATAAGAGGAAGGATTCTCTCTAAAAATTTTTTTCCTAAGATTATAGCTCAATTGGTGTTTAAAGAGCTTAAAATCCTCCTCTACATGCAAGTACCCCACACTTAAATGGAACTAAAATTGCTAACTTTTTCTTTTTAGAGCAATCAATTTTTTTTTTCATTTGACAAGCACAGATTCCACAAATTGTCTTTAAACAATACTACATTCTGAAAATTTTTATTCTCACTTGTTAATGGCAATGTATCCCCAATTTTTGAGTCTAACATTTCAAGCACACCCCTTCATTTCACTCACTAACATTTCCCAATAAAACTCTTCTCACTCCCTTATAGAATGGCCAATTCAAAAAGAATGTAAGACAAAAGCTTTTGAGGCTTGTGGGGTTAAAATGCATGTGTAATTCAACAAGAAAATAACTCAGCATGCATTAAGCATGCTCTAAAGGCTCAAAAGGGCTTGCAAGGGATATTATATAATAAAGGTAGGTCCAAAAGTCTTTTCAAAATTGGATAACGAAAAATATTGCCTAAGTCATTTCTAATCTCATTTTTGAGTGGCTGAATTACTTTGAAGGGTGATGAGAAAGGTTCTAATGCTCTAGAATCCTTACTAAATTACCTTCAAACATTGGTTTTTGTTATTTTCAAAATTAAACCTAAAAGCTATGTTTGTTTCCCTGTATTATGGAGGGGATAGTATTATATAGTGCATCCTAATGTTTATACGATGTTTGGTTAGTTATTTTAAAAAATAATACAAGGATAATATAATGCAGGATAAGGGCAATTATCCCTAATACGCTGGATAAAATAATGCGCTCCATCCTCTTGGGTTTATTTAATACGGTAAACACCGGATTATCCTGGCATCAATTCCAACATCACTGTGACCTTTGCTCCTCCTCATCTTCGACCATCACCCTCATCCTCATCTTTGATCCTATCTAACAGATTTCAATTTTTTTAAAGAAAAATAATAAAACCTAAAGCCCTAAATCTTTATTGTTCGATTTTTGTTCTTCCTTATCTGCCTCTGTTCTTCTCTCACTCAGCAACAGCGATTTGATGCTATCCATTTTTCTAGTTATGAATATGATTTCTTTTAGGCCGATAGAAAATCTTTCTCTAAAAGAAAACCCCAAAATTTATCAATAATTTTTCAAAGTTTCTGAAAATCCTTGGGGGTTTCTAACAAGCGTCTTTGATTCATGGATTTTCCCTATCGCAATTTGAACCTTCAAAAGTTTCTGCATTTTCTCCATTCACTTCAGCTGTTTTCTACCCAAATTTCCTTTCTTTATATCCAAACACCCCCATTATAGAAAAACCAAACTCGTTCCAAAAGCTCTGAGAGAGTGGCGAGAGTACGAGGATGCAGAAAAGCGAAAGGACCTTTCCAGAGCTCTGAGGTTCTTGAAATCCATAAAAATCGATAAAAATAAGGATGATTTAGCTGAGAATGTTAGTGGGTCTCCATCGAATGTCTCCACAAGCTCTCTCTTTCTCTATTGTAAGTTCTCTTTTTCTTTGTTCTTTCTTTTTTTTTAATATAATCGTTGCTTTTGCTTTTTTGTGTTTTATTGCTTATTTTATTTATATTTTTCAAATTTATGGTTGATAGGCTTCTTTATTTTCGTTGTCTTGTTAATTTAAAGAGACTTAGTTTTGATTGCTTGCAACTATATTGCTGTTTGATGGATTTAGGTATAATTATTGCTATTGCTTATGTTGATTTCATGAGGGATATTTGTATTGCCATTTGATGCAACAGTTTTAAACGATCTTTATTCTTTATGCAGTATCTTTGCTTTAAATGATGGATTCTTCTTTAAATCTGTATCTTATGTGGTGAGGCTTGTGATTTTGGTTTTGGTTAGACTTTGGTTTGGCCATAGTCTTGACATAGAGAAGAATAGTGTAGTATTTGAAGTACGAGACATAAGATTGGCTAAACACCATGAAAGAGCTCTCATACTTTCTTTGCTTTCATCACTTGCCACAACTATCTTGTTATCTTTCTTCATTTGTGATTTGGATTTGTAAATTATGAAGATCCCCACTTTAACATCGGTTTGAAGGTATAGATTCAATCTTAAGATTTGAATATCTGTTAAATTATGACAATTATTTGCAAAACCAAATTTGCTATTGTTTTCTCATTTACAGATTCAGGCACATGATGTAATTCAACACTTAATTCTTTTCTTAATGTTGAAATCAAATAACAACAACAAGCAGGATTATTAAATTTTTGTTAATGGTGCTGAGATTCTGATGATGTGGCTTAGAGATATCTTCAAATACAAATCTTAGATTAGTTATAGTTGTTACATCTCAAGGATGAGCAAGTATGGGCATAAGTGAGTTATTGTATTGTTAGAATTTATCCAAATCATGCGAAGCAAAACTTGGCAGCAAGTTATCATAATTTTCTGCTATAAAAGCAGCTCATTGTAGTGAGATTTTAATGTATGTTTTGAGCAGTGTCTTCTGGGTAGATTAAAAGAAAGCTAGGGAGAAGTTTGAGCTTGGAGCTCCGTGGATATTTATGTAAGATGAAGAAGAAGAAGAAGAAGAAGAAAAAGAAGAAATTTATGTTTTTACGTAATGTTTTTAATGAAATTTCAATCTCTTCAAGTTTATAATTGTGTTTAAATGTTTTTTGTTTTCTTTTGTTAACTCTTCTCCCTCCAATCAAAGCTTTAAGTTGATGTTGATTTACTTATAGCCGTTGTCAAAGTTTAATCATCAATTTCTTAATGTGGTATCATAGCCTAAGTCTTGGGTTCAGCCTAGTCTTTAAGGTTGTGGCTATTTTGAAGAATGTCAAGATTTCATTCCATTTGCTTTTCCCTTGCTCTGCTATTTTCTTGCCCATATCACTTCTATTTTTCATTTCCAGCAGCTTTCCTAAAAATTTCCATTTTGATTTCTAACGAAATTATTGTAGAAAATTGAACTCATTTTCTTTGCTAATGGTTATATTTTTCATTTCCATCTCATTTACAGCAGCTTTCCTGCAAATTCCCATTTCAATTTCTAACGAAATTAGTGTGGAAAATTGAACTCATTTTCTTTGCTAATTGTTATATTTTTCATTTGTATCTCATTTAAAGCAGCTTTCCTACAGATTTTCTATTTCAATTTCTAAGAAAATTATTATGTAAGATTAAACTCAATTTATTTGTTGATGGTTATATTTTTCATTTCTAGCACCTTTCATGCAGATTTCCTATTTCAATTTCTATAGAAATTATTATGGAAATTAAACTCATTTTCTTTGTTGATGGTTTAAGATATCAAGTTTTTCCTTTGGCTTGTTGAGAAGAACATGAAGTGGTTGCAAATTTGCAGTCTTTTTAATTTGAAGCCTTCATTTAAAAAATGGTTTCAGCAGAACTTCCTTTTCTTATATGCGACTTCTTGTTCACCTGCACATGGGAAATGTCATTATGTATAAAATTATTAATAATAGCACATTTATTAATATATTTCATCTATATAATTAAATGCTATTAATTAAGTTCTTTGTTTGACTGTTAATTTATTTACTGATATACATTCTTATTTCAAGAAAATTATGTATTTTTTATAAAAAAAATTGATAAATGTACAAAAAAATTGTAATTTATAACTAATTTTTTGCCTAAATTTGTAACATTAAAAATAATTTATTTTTATTTTTTTAAAAAATAATACAGTACAATATTATGCACCAAACACATTATAAAATATTACAGGCTAATACAATTGTGTACCAAATACTGTATAATATAATACAGGTTAGTATTATACAAGCTAATGCTATACATATTAATACTATACAAGCTAATACTGTATAGTCTAATACAGTACAACGAACCAAACATAGCCAAAGTGTACATTTATTAGTAGACCTACTGGTATTGATCTAATTGAAACTAATCTTAAAAGAAAAATTAATTCAACTAACTACTCTCTTGCAATTCCAACTAATCTAAATAAGGCTTTCTAATTCTAAGTTTATGTTCATTCACAATAGGAACAACTACGAGGGTAAACTAATTAAGATGCAAAAGTATAAAATAACTACAACAAACAAAAACAAGCATCACAACTAAACTAAAATTGAAACATAACTAAAAATTAAACTGGAAATAACTAGATAATAACATAAACTATAAATTAAAACTGAAACAATAATAAAATAAAATAAAATACAAAATTAACACAAAACATGAAATTACTAGAAAATAAAACATAAAAATAGCTAAATAAGGTGGATTCATATTTATCATGCCAAAATTAATACAAACGCACAAGGAATGGAGTGCTCATATTGAAAATGCAGATGAGAAGAGGAGAAAATGGAATGTAACAGCAAAAAATGGACAGAGGTCCATCATTCAAGGTAAATCCACGCTTACCGTTGTAAATTATAACTGTCTGAAAATTTTGGGCTGCTGGTCGGCAACAATCACCTAAAAGTACAAAACTCTGGAGGGATTCTGATAGGAAAAATTCCAATGATTAAGTCAAAAAAAAAAAAAAGAATAATATCTGAGACAGAGAAAAAAAATATACTTTACTGTTTATATATGCAATTGATAGAGTTTGAACTCATTTTTAAATACTAGTTAGGAACATATTCATTCTTCCTTAATTGAAGGACCAGATAAGGAAAGTTGGTCTTCCTATTCTATCAGAGTTAGAATTCCAAAAAGATTTTATTACCATTTGAAGTAATAGAAATATTATCATTGAATTTCAAACTTCTAAGCTCGATTACGAGCTGCTTGGGCTTGATAATTGTTTCTAATATATCATATAATTAAATCTGTAATTATCTTGTGTAATAATTAAAATGCATTCCCCAGGAGCTACAAGCTCCTCAGTTTGCTTCCTATAATCTATATGGTGTGAAGCTGTTCTACATATGATTGTAATGTTTTTATGTGGCGTTTGTCTCGATCACATAGCAATTCTAATATAATTTTGAAGTTAAAATTTTCAAATCTTAAACCAGCTTTTTGAACTTATCATTAAACTTAAAAATGATTAAAAAATTAAAAAACCAAACACATATTCATTAATAGCCGTAAAATACACATGGAAATATAAAATTCACCCTTAAAAGCGTACATAGCCCTCACTCTTTATTTAATATAAACATATCATAGAGTAAGATGAGTGAAATTAGGGCATCGTAATTAACTGGTCTGGAGAAGGTGAGTATCAATATCCTTGCTCATATTAATAACAAGCTCAAGCAATGAATTAGGGTGTGGAATTTGGTCCTGCATCTTCTCATATTCAAAAGTCCAATGCACCAGACTTCCTTCTCCCTTTGGTATAGCTTGAACCGTGATTTTGAAGCTCTTGTACTCTTTTAGCAGATCTCCTTCTATCACTTTGAAGATTGTTAAAAAGTTTGCATCATCTATTTTCTCAATTTTCTCCTTTGCAGTCCGCTGCTTCCCATCTGTTTTTATCAGCCAAATTAACCATTACTTCTTCATTTGCCTCGCATTTTAATGAACTTTTCTCAAAATAAAATAAATTAATAAAGCTTACCATGAGTATAATTCCAGCAGATAACACTGCCTTCCTTTCCCCAGCCTCCATCATGGAGATCACAGCTTTGAATCTTTTCAGGGCTCATAACAGAAACATGGTGTGGCCTGCAACTGAACACATCATGGAACTTCTCTGCTGAAGATTTTATCTCTACATCTGCTTCCAATTTGCCAAACGCTGCCATTTTTTCTATTTCTGAATGAGCTGCTTCACCTAAATTTAACTAATTATTCAGTAGCTCAAAGGACTAGCTTCGGTTTCGTTGCCTTTTTATACATGTAAACATGAGTTTAATTTAGGCAAAATAAACATTTTAGTCCCTAAATGGTTGAACTTTTGGTTGTTTAGTCCCTCTATTTTTTTATTGTATTTTATTAGTCAGCATTTAAATTATCTAACATAAACTTTCTTTCATAAAATTATGAATTTTTTTTTTCTCGGTTGTCTCGTATCTTTGTATTTTAGCAATAACATACAGTTCAGTTGTTAAAAGCTTGCCATCTTTTTCAAATGATTAGATTCTATTTCTATATTTAGCCTCAAAGATGTAATTATGTAAAAAAATGCTTTTATTTTAGAAACAATCATATATATATATTGAATTTAAAGTCAAAAATCTAACAATGTTTTAGTGCTCAATTTTAAATTTATTGTTGATAGCATTTATGCACCCAAAAATAGCATAAATTTAATAATATGGGTAAACGTGTTTACCTCTTGTAGCGTAGATTCCTTTGACACAAGCGGAAGCATGAGATCTTTCATTTCACGTTATTGACACAGGCTTTCGACTAAAAGCATGCATGCCGAGAAAAAAGCAACTAACCCACAGTCTAAATGCCCGTTGGGGAGATATTGAGAAAGACAAGTGGAAAGTAATATTTTTGTATAGAGAGTGTAACCTCACTTAGGTTTTTTAAACCCTTATTTATAAAGGGTATTAATTTAAAGTTAAAACCCTAGTTTAACTCTTATTCCTAATTTAATGAGAAATCAATTATCCTAAACTAAATAGGATAATTATTAGTAAAGTCATGGGTGCATCCAAACTCTATCATCTCCCACACGCACATGACAAATCGTTCTTCAGTCAATGTCTCTAGTCATACTGGCAAATAGGTTGTGTGACCAACATATATCAATAGCACTAGTGCTACACACCTGTTGGGGATATGTAGCATCTCAAAAGTGAAAGCAAGATTTTTCTTTTTCACATATGCTTAACTTCAGATTGTCTTTCACATTTACTGTTTTAACTCATGATCTCATAAAATAATTTTGGTGTTCATGATTATGTCTCTACTCATAAAGACTATAACAGGCATGCCGATAAACCACGAAACCATTAAATGTGATCGGAAGGCTATCTTCCCCTCTTACTCTATGTCATCCATCATGGCTCAAGTCGCTTTTCTAATTAGACTCACCAGGCCGAATGATTCCATAGCCTTTTGGACAAGCTAGCCACACTGAGCCATACTTCAGGGATAAGTTAAAGGTTCTAAGGGTTGTTATTCAATAGAGTCTCACCCTAGGAAAAGTTTAGATAATTCACTTATGAAATTTCCATATCTCGATCACATAAGTACACATGGTATGAAACATGTGTTATGGTGCTCTTTCCTTCCCTTTAAGGAGCACATGTCTTACAAAATGTATTTCAACACCATACAGAAGCATAAGCTTGCGACGCATCAAAACATCCAACTTTAGTCCTTCCATTTCAAGACTACTTCTGGCTTTCAGGACTGAATATTATAGTTACATTTAACTTATCATGGGATTACACTTAATCCATTTTGGATCTTAATCCACAGCATACAACCTCATGTATGTCTTTATTTTGCATCTTAACAAGACTAATCTTGTATTTTCTTCAAAATAACACTTTTATTTTGAATAGGCTCTCAAGGTCACCATATGTTCAAAAATTGCCCCATCTTAGTCTTTGTCAACTCATTGTCAAAACTGAGATAAAGACCCGTGTGAGTGGGCCACTTCTCTGTCTGACAAGCTTAATCATATAATAAATAACAGTAAATATTCACATATAAACATTGACACTCCTGTATTGCCAAATAATGAACTTTATTTTTATTCATAAATAATAATGTTAAGAGATTACATAATAAAACAATACAAATCAAATCCCACACAAACCCTGAGATCTAATGTATCTCTCAAACACATCTCTCAATACAGGCTTAATTAGTAGATCTGCTGTCATATCTTGCATAGAAATGTACTATAAGTTCACTTTTCTTCTTGCAAATTTATTTTTCATGTAATGATACTTAATGCCGATATGCTTAGTCCTATTATAAAACTTTATTTTTTTGATATAAGCTACCAACATATGATTGCCACTGTAAACAGTCATTGGTTCCTCTGAAGTAGTTATTTTTAAATGGTCCATAAAACTTTTAGCCAAACTACTTCTCATACTGTAGCTGGGGAAGCGATAAACTCAGATTCCATTGTTGACAGGGCTATACATGTTTGTTTCTTACTACTCCATGAGATGGCACATTTGCTAAGCAAGAAAATAAATCCTGAAGTCGATTTCCTCTCATCCACATCTCATCCCCAATCACCAACTGTGTATCTTCTCAATCGTAGATCCTTGCCTTGATAACATAGAGAATAGTTTGTGGTACCTTTGAGGTATCTAAGTATCCTCTTCACTACTTTTTAATGTGTTTTTCCTTGGTTGGATTGATATATATGTACTATGCCGATTGCATAGCATATATCAAGTCTTGTACACAATATTACATATATTATACTACCCATAATAGCAGCATATGGAATGTTTTTCATGCATTCCATTTCTTCTGGCATCTCAAGATACATACTCTTGCCAAAAAACTGATTTTTGACAATGGGATTATCAATGGATTTGCAATTTTACATGTTGGACTTTGTCCATATATGTCTCTTGTGAAAGAGACAATAACCTTT
This sequence comes from Excoecaria agallocha, assembly GCA_037975025.1. Taxonomy (NCBI): domain Eukaryota; kingdom Viridiplantae; phylum Streptophyta; class Magnoliopsida; order Malpighiales; family Euphorbiaceae; genus Excoecaria; species Excoecaria agallocha. Next base: position 193,936 of record JBBPFJ010000121.1, read on the forward strand.
TTAAACAATCTCTTGACATTTTAATTCAAAGACTGTAATCCGTTTGGCCTATATCTTTCATTTTATTAAAAAAAATTTGAGCTAACTTGGTGACTGGAGGAAGGCTCACGCGCCTTCATATGCCGGCAAGGGTACTCGCGCCATTTGCAACAGGTACACCACACGCTAGCTTAATCAAAAAGTCACGTGGCGTGACCCCACTGGGCCATGTGTTGCCACGTCAAACCTCTCTGACACGTGGCAGCCACTCATTAGTCCACATGGATGCCATGTGACATCCATGTGGACTAACACATGCCACGTGGCATGACCACAGTCTGCCATATGGTAGCCAACCATTGGTCCATGTGGCAACTAGGTGGACCAACATGGGTCACATGGCATGACCACATTAGCCACGTGGCGGATAGGTATTTAGACCACGTGTCATTTGCAACACATAAGCATGACATGTGGCAACACCACAAAGTGCCATGTGTTAGCCCTAAATGGTCCACGTGTCAAGACTTTTTGACACATGGCGAGATGTTGCACAACCACAGTGGTCTACGTGTCATCACCCCATTAACCCACGTGTCAAAATAATAAATCATTCTAACACGTGTCACAGTGGTCCACGTGTTGCGCCTTTATTGGACCACATGGCAGAGTGACTTATCACTCTATTAATGGCCAGTATGTGAGGGACACGCGCCCTGCGTAGGTGGCACGTGCACTATATACGCCACCCTAGAGGCCGATTCCAATGATCAAACCTCGATCGCTAGGGGATTTTTGGGGTTCATGAACATGATGGTAAGGTCAAAATTCAAAAATACCAATTTTTAATTTATGATTACGGACTTTTAGCATAATTTTCGGTGTACATATTCACACAAAATATTCCAAAAATAGCATAAAAAAACACAAAAAATTAAAATTTAGATGTTCATGCTCCCTATTCAGATATACTAAATTGCATATAATTTATAGATCTAAAAACATAACATGCCAAAACACAAAAATAGAGACTCTGATACCCATGATAGCATTTATGCATCCAAAAATAGCATAAATCTAATAATATGGGTAAACTTATTTACCTTTTATAGCGCAGATTCCTTTGATACGAGCGGAAGTAAGGGATCTTTCTTTTCATGTTATTGGAACAATCTTTCGACTACGAGCATGCATGCCACACAAAAAAAAAAAAAAAAAAAAAAGCAACTAACCCATAGACTAAATGTCCCTTGGAGAGATAATGAGAAAAATGAATGGAGAGTAATACTTTTGCGTAAAAAGAGTAATATCACTTGGGTTTTCTAAACCCCTATTTTAATTAGGAATCAATTATCTTAAACTAAATAGAATAATTATTAGAAGAGTTATGGGAGCACCCAAACTCTATCAATTGTAAAATTGATCAAATAGGTTATTTGAAACAAAAGCTGTTAAACAGCACTTTTAGTGGATCCACTATAAGTTGGTTTGATGGCCAATAATCAATAAAAAGTATTGAAGGTCTCAAGTTCGGTTTTTTCTTTATTATTTTTTTTTAATATGTCATTTTTATAATTAAACATTATACTTCTCTTATAAAAGAACAGAACTCGTCATGAAAAAGAAATTATATTGGAAAAATGATAATTCAAATTGGAATGATAATAATAAGATTAAACGATGTGTCTCAAGCCTACTGAATATTATATCTTGACAACTGGTTGTCAGGCTTATAAGATTGAGGACGACTAATAACGCACTCGCTCATAGACACAATCCTTTTTCCTTTCTTTTTCAATAATATAGACATCCGCTTCAGGAAATCGAAGAAAATGGATTTTTTTTTTTTAAATAATAAGGATAGGATTTATTAATAATATTCAGAAAGAACAGAAGAAGAAATACCATCGGGCATAGAATGGATCATATAACTGCAAGTTTGCAACCAATAATTGTATTAAAGCATAATAATCAACTTTTGCCAATTACCGTAAAAATTTTGTCAAGCTTAGAAAGTCAGGCTTCATATAATTGTATAATCTAAAATTACCTAAACCTCTACAGTGAGTTCATTTACTTGTAATTATAAGTAAAATATTATAATTGTGCCCCCTCTCTAATTAATTGCTACATGAATTAATTTTTTTTAAAAATATGTTTTATTGAACAATAATTGCTTGACTAGGTTATTTTTATTATTCAATATTTTATGTATTCAAAGAAGCAACTGGATAATAATCTGCATCAACTTAGATTTGGAAAAATCTTATCATAATTTCTTTTATTATTATTATTATTATTATTATTATTATTATTATTATTATTATTATTATTATTATTATTATTATTATTATTATTATTATTATTATTATTATTGCTTGTTTAATCACTTTTTCTAATAATCATCATGTCAAATGTCATAGAATATATTATTTATTATAATTTATCATTTTTTTTTATAAGCTGTCAATATATTGAATTTCAATAAGCCAAGGAAGCCCAAACTAGGATACAGGTGGCGATATGAATTACCATTTCTTATTAATTAATCTCAATTTGCCGGGCTAGGCAAAAACTTTGAATGATAATTAATAAATATTCTCTTCTCATATACAAATTATTTTAGGTAATAAATAATAATTCAAATTGCAGAATTAAACATTATAATAGATAGAGCTTAATTGGATATAAGCAGGTCATGTATGCTATTATATATTACATTTCCACATTGTGATGAGTTGATATGACGTACGAGTGATAATGCCAACAAATTAGAATAGAAAAGGACAAATAATTTATCTGAATCTAACATGCAAGATTAATATAAAAATTAAAACAGTAGAATTAGTGATGGGATGCAGAAAATGGCATTTTTTTTTTATTATTATAAACGCTCCCAAACTACGAATTTTTAAAAGAAATTAGCAACAAATCTTTTAATATAGCAACATAAATATATTTTACTGTAAGTGGTAATTGATGTAAGATCCGTGGTTTAGAAAATAAAGTACCTACCATGCGTTTGTTTTTTAATATCATGAATTTGCATTGTAATTTAGTCTTACATTATGCAGAAAAATCACTATTAAAATCAATCATGAATGCTATTATTATTATTTCTGATTGTTCCATTTAGAACTTTTTTCTCATATTTCCATTATTGTTAACTATTAGGGCTGTATATAAATGCATCAGCAGCTAAAGCTGCGTATATAAACGAAGGAAACTAATCCTTGCACATACAAACGTGACATAGAATCAGCAATCCGTGCAATTACATGAGCAACATGGTTCGCATATCTTTTGACATAAACAAAATAGACATTGTCGAAATAGTTCCTTCACAATATTAAGACTATCATCCAAAATACCATCCAAAATCAGACAAGCCATGAAACCTTCCATTCAAACGGTGAACAACAACATAATTTTAGTTTAAACAATCAGTCAAGATAATTTTAGTTGAAATAGTTTAAAAGTTATATCATTATAATCAAATAATTACCATTAGAAAACAAGTGCTGTCAACATGATATGGTTAATTAATAAACGGGATTCGGTAATTGTCTTCTCTACCAATATAAGTGGGACATGGTTATTATTTGGTACATTTCACGTTTGCAAATTGCAAGGAATAATTGGTTATAAGAAAAAAATATTAAAATACGCATATCTGAATTGTCAAATCGCATAAATCCAAGTGCAGATATTACATGCATGTGTTAGTTGTATCTCATTGCATACTTGTTTGGCGTGCATTGATCTTAAATTATTTTCTTTTCTATCAAACTATGTCAATCAAGGCCAATGGCATTATAATAATAGTTTGTTAATAACCAAACAGAAATAGTTTGTCATACATTCTATAATTTATGAAAATCATAAAACGTGCAATTATCTCTCTCTCTATATATAGTGATCATCATTAAAATTAATCTTCACTTACAATAAATGTTTTTTATTTTTTGATAGCAATTAAATGGATAACCATCGTTAATTATAATATTTTGTAAAGATACATTTGTTAATTATTAAATGACAAGAGAATTATGGGAAGATAATTTACTGGTTGTATATATCAAATACAGATAGATACAAACAGAGGAGGCAATTGTGCCTTATATACATGTGTTTCCCAACAAATACAACATACGTATAAGGAGGTGTTTTAGTTATACAATGACTCTAAGAAAGATAAACTACAACAGTGATAAGAAGAAGTAGCTTGAGAGGATAATAATTTAACAGCCCCCCTCAAGCTGTGTCATCGAGGACCAAAGACACAGCTTGCAATAGTGAGCTGCAAAGACAGTTGACCCTAATGGTTTGGTCATCACATCAGCCACCTGGTCCGTCCTCTTGAGATATTTGATTTGAACTATGCCTCGTTTTACTTGATCTTGAATAAAATAATAATCAATTTCCACATGTTTCTTGCGGTCATGAAATACCGGATTGGAGGCAAGATAAATAGCACTTACATTGTCGCACCAAAGCAGCCCAGGTGATTTGAAGTAGATCCCAATTTCCTAAAGAAGAGTCATTAGCCACATGACCTCTACTGTAGTGTTCGCAAGTGTCTTATACTCACTTTTTGTGCTTGATCTGGCCACAATGAGTTGTTTCTTTGAAGACCAGGACACCAAATTTCTTCCCAAATAAACAAGGTAGCGATCATCTGGACAACCGTCCCAATCACTATCAAAGTAACAATGAAGAACAAAGGAGGAATCACTTTGAAGAAGTAATCCACGAATAGAGGTAGCATGCAAATATTGCAAAAGTCTTTCGCAAGCTTGCCAATGTTTTGTTGTGGATAAGTGCATAAATTGGGCAAGTTTATTGACACTAAAAGCAATATATGGGCAAGTCAATGTAACATATTGAAGTGCTCCAACAACCTATCTGTACTCATTACCCGAAAAGAAAGAAGTGCCTATGTGCTTGCTTAGATTGGGTAGAGTAGCCATAAGGGAGCGGCATCCCTTGTTATCTTGCATGTTGGTGGCTTGTAAAATTTCTTCAATATATTTATTTTGAGAGAGCAACAATCCCTCTAATGTGGGTGTAATTTCAATGCCCAAAAAATAATGAATATCACCAAGGTCACGAACAGGAAATACTTAATATAATTGATGTACAAACCATGCAATTATGTTTGTTGAATTTCCTGTGATAAGTATATCATCCACATAAACAAGAACAAGTAATTTGTGAGAACCATTAGAATAAATAAATAGGGAATGATTTGCCTAAGAATGATAGAAATTAAGAGTCTTCATGAATTCTTAGAGGCGTTAAAACCAAGCTTAACACTACAAGAAAAAAGTGGTATTAGATACCATAAAATAGGGACCAGTCAACTTTTTAGTCCTTAAAAGTATACTAATAAGGACTAGTTTTTTATCTGGTCCTTAATTTTCAATTTTTCAATTTTAATAGTGAAAAGATCTATTATGGTCCTTAATGCATATAAATTCTGGTCCCTGATACTTGTTGTTAGCGGGACAAAAACGGACCATTTGGCGAAAAAATTAGAAAAAAAAATAAAAGGATGGTGGAGAGTAGGGTTTTAAGTTGTAATCGCGTTCCATATTTCATTTCTTTTTTCTCTGCTCATTCTCTTTTTCAGTCAGTCTTCGAATTTCAACAAAAACCAAAGCAGGCTGCTTGAAATTTCCAAAATTTGTCTATTGATGGGAGTCTTTTGGTTGTGTGATGAAGTGATTAGGTGTTTCTCTTCCAACAAATCCCTAAAATCAATCTCCTTTTTCCCTCCGCCTATTGACACCGTCCACCGCCGGTCGCCACCGTCTTCCGTTCTTCAGTTACAGGTGAGTCGTTCGTTCTTCTTCTTCATTCTACCTTTTTTTTTCTTCGTTAAGTTTATCATTTTTTCTGTTGGTTCTATAATTTTTTATTTTGATTTTTTTTGCTATTAAGAAGTTGAGAACTCCCAATCGCTCTTTTATGGATCATGTTTCTCTTTGGAGCATGAACTTTTATTCAGGTTTCTCCTATCATTTCTCTGGAAAAAAAATAAAAATGAAATTAAATATTAAAGTTTTAATCTTTTTAGTTATTTCGATTTGGGGTTTTTCTTAGCAACATCGATTAATGGATGGCCGATTTCATTTGATCTTAAGGTTATTCATACTGGAGGTTTCCCCTTCTCTCTGTTTGTATATTGGTGCTCTCTTTTGTTTTTCTTTCAGTTCAATTTCTAGAATGTAAATGGTCAGTGCTTTACTGGTTTTCAGGTAACATAACGATGAATCAAGAATGCCAACCAGTGCCGAGAGGAACTCATGCAGGTCAGTTGATATTGTAATTTATCTAGATTGGAAACATGATGTCCATGTTTTGTCTGGCCAACTGGCGACTTCTTTCATGCAGTGTTTTGATAAATGGAGGGTTCATTAGTATCACCAGCATCTAGCAATTGGTGTTCAAAAAGCAGCTGAATGCAATCTTAAGGTGCTTGTTTTGTCACAGTAGATCCTTTTTCCTTGGTTATCTTTCTATAGAGTGATGAATATAATTGATTACATCCACAATGATTTTAAATCTTTTTATGGAGATCTGTGGTTCAATTCCTGTGAAACTCACCAATTTTTGGTTGAGCATTTGAGAGCAATTTCAGAATAACTGTTTATTAAGTTGATTTGTGACTTAGAAAGAAGTTTGGATGTTTGTTGATGTAGAATTACCCAATGCCCTTTTAGGGTGATTTCATCACTTGTATCAATTTGCAAATTTTTTATTTAATATCATCTTAAATGATGATCAAGTAAGTCTGGTATCTGCTACAAGGGTTCAATAGGTTTTATCTCTACTGTCAAACAGTTCTCTTTAGTTAGGAAGATAGGTGATGCAGGCTTTTGTGGAGTTTATGTTTGTCAACACTGTAGAATGATAATTTTACCTAACTTGGATTATTAGGTGTATTAATATGGAACTATATCTTTGTTTTAGAGCCTCTTGTCATCTAGCAATTTCCTTCCTAAACAGCGCATTTGATTTTAGGTAGCATATACCTTTTCCAGTTTTCAAATCATACATATTCTTGATTTTCAATCATTTGATGCTCTCACTTGCTTCTTGATGTTATAAAAATTGACTTTTAGATTATCTAATGCTGGTTATTCTTCTGCTTAGAACAACTTAAATATTTTTTCCCTTTTTTGTTGGATTTGTATTAACATCTACAAGGAAGTGTAAATTTAAAATTCTCTCATCTTTTGCAGTATACACCTGCAATTGATATTTGGAGCATAGGATGCATATTTGCTAAAATGCTTGCAGGAAAATCGATATTCCCTGGGAAGAAGGTGGTGCATCAGTTGGATCTCATGACTGATTTACTTGGCACTCCTCCCCCCGAATCTATTGCAAGGGTTAGTGGTACTTTTCTTTATTTCTTGTTACCATTATGAAGACTCTGTTTGCTTTGTGAGCCAATGCTGTGTTTATTTTAGTTTCAGGAAAAAAAATATCCTTTTTTTATTTTTCACTCATTTTATATTTTAGAAAATTCAGATATTTGTGCTATTGTTTTTTGTTTCTTTATATCACTTTTAGATCATTTTCTATATTAAATTAACATGGTGAAATGTCTGAAAACCATTTTGAAAATATAATGTTTAGGGTCATAGTGGGTTTGACTTCTTGTAGGCATGCTCACCCACTGAGTTAGGAGGTGAGAGAGCTACTTCTTATTTTATGGACTAGGCCTATAGGGCCTTTCCACCAAAAAGCTGCTGTTGGTGGCGTTGAAGGGGAAGTAATTGCAGCAGGGATGCTACTTAAGCCAGGAACACTTGTTGCTAGCCTGTGCACTATCACTTCTTGGCATTCCCATTTTTTAATATTTAAAAGTCTGATAATTTTAGTTATTTTTTTAGTGGAATTTTTGTTGAAGTACAATATAGCATTTAGTACTAGAGCTCAATGCATAATTTCAGTGTGATTAAAAAGAGTTAATTTCTTTTGGTTCTTAATACAATAGTAGGATGGAATAGATACAAAAGTGATGTTGTTGTACTCTAGTTCTACTAGAAGTAGCTATAACAACCTTATCATGATTCTATTCCTATTGCATTTTGTTGTTCTAAGTGTAGAAGAAGCTAATGAATTTACTTTTATCATTTCAAATGGGGTAAAGAGAGCTTTTTAATCTCAAAGATGAAAGAATTAAAAAAAAATCCATTATCACTCTTGAATGATCCAAAGAAGGCTTTTGGTATAAGTTGGTAAGGATTAGCTTCTTGGCTTTATGACTGCAATTTTTATGTAGGATTAAGGATCGTCTACTTTGCAGTAATGAGTTGTCTCCTGGCATTAAAATTTAAGAGATACAGCTCTGAAGCTAGTAATTCATAAATGTGATCTTTGGAGCTTCTCATGATTAGCATACTGCATATATTTTTGATGATTTGTCTACTTTCTCATGAGTTTTTTTGTTTACATTTTACAGTCTGATTGCTTTTACAATGCTAGATGGACAGAAGACATAAGAGTTGTCATTAAATATCTCCATCATCAGTACCCCAAGGCTCTCATTTTTGTTGTTAGAACAAGCATTGGTGCTAATGTACTGGTACATTTTTGTGTGAAGTGTATACTCTTGAGACTTTGATTTAACTCATTTTTCAACTTTGAAGCACAAAGGCGCCAAGATGAGGTAGGGTAGATACTTGGGGAGCTTCTAATATGCCATGCTTCTTTCCTGCAACATATAAATAAATAAACTTATGGAAGAAATTCATCTTTATCTTTTTGTTTTTCCTTTTGTGTGCATGGTCTCAAATATAGCACAGCTGAAAATTGATCTTAGAATGCACAGCATACATGCATTATAGATTGTTATAATAATTCATTAGCATGTTAATATAACTTCTGATTGAGCATTGCTTTGGATTAAAATGTTTGATAGTTTTCTGAAAGTGGGATTCTACTTTCTTTGGGAAACTTACAAAGAAATTAATGTTAGGTATTTTTGGCCATTTTAATTCTTGCAAAAGCTCTTCACTCTAGGCCTCTAGGGTGATAGGAAAGTCTATATTTCCACTAGAATTGGGTTTTTAAGTTAGATTTTGATAGCTGGAAGTTATTTTTTCTTGCATGGAAAATGGAATTGGTCAGAATACAGGCAAGGATCAATTTGAAGAACCTGAAAGACCTGCAGCAATAATTTCTAATCATGTTTCATATTTAGATATTTTGTATCACATGTCTTCTTCTTTTCCAAGGTTTGTTCATATCTCAGTTTTTGCTACTCCTGTGGAATTTTCCTATTTGAAGTTTCAAAACCACACATATAGAATTCTTGCATGATTGACGCATTTGTGTTTTATTTTTTTCTTTTTTATTTGATTCTATCATCATGGATATTTTGCTAAAGAGATCAGTAGGTAAACTTCCAACTATCGATCTCATCAGGTTAGTCCAAAGCATCTGAACATTTTTTTTATTTCATTTAAAGTGTTGACCTGCTTTTACTGGTCCTTCTCATATATATATATATAAAGAATATTTCTTTGAATACAAAGCAATTATTTGAATGGATAAGAGGGGTTTTGGTTTTGATTCTGATGTGGTTTGTTTTTCTTACAACAAATGCCTTGGTTGTGTTTGTGTTCAACAAGAAAGTGATTAGCTACCCTTCATTATAACCTTTAACTGGTCCTTTCTTCACACGCAATATAGTTTACACTTTTTGTTTCCAATATCCATTTTGAAGTTATTTGTCTTGACTTGTCTCATTGGTTTTGTTAACTGTTAAACTGTTTGGATTTTGGCATAACTTTTTTATTTTAATTTTTTATTTAACCTTGCTATATAATAATTAAAAAAAAAAGAAGAAAGGAAGAGAAAGCTTCCTAAAATGTTCTCCAAGATTTCTTGCTTTTGTATTTCATTTACCTTTGCAAGTGGGTTGATTTCAATAGTTGTAGTCAAGTTCAATCCATCCATTGTAGATTTATAATTTCTTTTTTTTCTTTCTTTGTCTTTTCCTTTTTCATAATTTGACCATTTGTGAACTGTTTTAGTGGCTTGTTACTTTTTTTTTTAATTTTTTGCCATAGGAGATGAGATCTTGTTGGAGTGTCTTCATCATCTTAGTTTAGCATTATTACTTCTAATTATGAAAAGATGTAGTCAATTGTCAAGATGTTTTTTTTCCATGACATTTTGAATTAATTTCCTATGGCTGTTTTTGTATTTTGATGGTTAGGCTTGGAGGCAGATCACACTGTCCGCTTGGTTCGTGGTTTTGCACCAGCTGCTACAACAAATACAGCTAGCTCCTGCTAGCAACACTAGAGCTCCAAATACTACTATAACTAATTCACAAGGTGTTGGTGCCAAAGAAGGTAGAGCACTTTGAGGATCTGGTTTTGGAGCTTCACTATTTCTAAGACTTGGTTTGAATGGCTCGGGAGGCTTGGGTGGCAGTGGTGGTTTATTTGGAGCTGCCTTTCAAAGTTTGAATAGATTCAGCAGCAATTGACTCGAACTGGAGGTGATAGCGCAAACCCGTTTGCAGCTCTTTTAAGGAACCAAACAGGAACTCAAGTGAGTGATGGGACAACTAATCCTTCAATCACTAATTCTGAGTCCACTGGTTCTCCAGCTCCAAATACAAATCCACTTCCCAATCCCTGGGCTACTGCTGCAAGTTGTCTTGCTCACTATAATTAGTGTGTTTATATAATTTATCTAGTATTGACATTTCAAAGCTGTTCAATATAAACCTCTCTATATTTTCTTTATTTGATGTTGATTTTGTACGACAATCATATGGCCTGGTAATGACAAATACTTAGGCCATATAAGAACTAAAGAGTTGCAGCATTTCCTCCTTTTTTAGTTAATATGTTTCATGGATAATGCTAGTCTTTTTTTTTTATTACAACTATTACATTTGTGCTTTTGTGTGCATGTTTTAGCATGGGTTTTGTGCAATGCTTTCATTTTGGGGCTTTAAAATGTTGTGTGGTTTGCTGTTTCTCTAGTTTTTTGCATCTTTGACATATCACAATTTGATTTGATGAGGTGCTTTGAATTAGTTTTGATAATTGAATTAATTACCAGTGAAGTATTGCATTTATTTGCTTGGGTTTGAACCAGAGTATCTTAAAATAAACCTATTAAAAGGGAGTATTGAAATCACCCATCCAAGCATACTAAATGAATGGGTATTCCTTTTACTGTGTGATTTGCTTCTAAGTTTGTTTTATTCCGTTAAAGAAAATGTGTCTTAGAAACTAATTGTTCATGGGGAATGTTAAAATCATCCAAACAGTCCTTTATACTATCTATGATTGCTATATTTATTTGATTCATAGTTCAAGGCTTAAAAGCTCTGCCACTTTCTTCAAACTGCATGGTAGAGGGTTATCGGGGAGCCTGTTATTTCTAGATTAGTTCTTGATTATTCTAAGCTTTGGGATTCTGACTTCACCACTGCATCAAAGTAAGAGCCAGTACTACATACATCATGAGTTTTATTAAATATTATTGATGTAGTTCAGATAGTTTGTTTACAATATAATTATATAGATTTTCTTATGTTTCAAGTATGTCATGAGTCCCCTTATCAAGCCATTAGGACATGACAAGGCTCTACAAGCTGCCTTTTCAACCAAAATTCTACAGGTTTCTTTTTTTTTTTTTTTTTATGATGAACATATTGATAACTCATAGTGTGGTACATGCACGTAGCAGTTTAAATCTATGATCATCAGTCTCCTATCATGGGTACTTAAAATATGTGTTACTTTTCCACTTTTTTTTTTTTTGCATTGTTTATGGGTTTTTGCTTTCATGATTTTGACTTGAATATGTGCTAGTCACTTGAACTTCTTTGACTAATTAAGCATAGTTAGGTCACATTTTATGTTGTCAGTTTTTTTACAAAATGTTTATACTTTTGCATGTTGTGACACAAGAAAATACATCATTGGTTGGTTCCTCTGCTGGTGCCATAGTCTGTGTAGTGATTGCTCTAGAACTAGTATGCAGGAAGTCTTGCAAGCTACTAAAGTACTGGCCAAAGACTGTCGATAAAAAGGGACTGCATTTAAGCTTAGAGTATATTACTGCAGCAATATTAGCTAGGAGCTAACTATAAATTTGTTAGAACATCATCTTATTTTGCTAGGTATTAATTTTTTGAAAAGGGATTATATAAACAATATTTTTGTTCATATGATAATTTTTTTTAGATGTTAACTCTACATTTGTAATTCATTGTAAATTATATATATATGAAATGTTGGGATTATTATTAAGTGTGTATTTATTATTTATGAATTGTATAATACAATTGAATTTATAGGATTAAAAAAATTTTATTTTAGAATCAATAGAAATCATTTGCCTTTTAATGACTAGATTAGATATCAAAATTCTGATCTTTATTAACCTTTTAGTGACCGGATTTATATATGGTCCTTAAATGTTGGATAAAATCTTGTCCTTTTTGAATTTTAGGAACTAAATTTCTAGTCCTTAAAATGTTTGATTAGTCACATGGCTTAATTATTTGGGACAAAAATTTTGGTCCTTCATATTTTTTAAGAACCAATTACTTTGGTTCTTAAAATGTTTTAAGGATCAAATTTTTGGTGCCTAAAAGTTGAACTAGTTACGTGAAGATAATCTTCAAGGATAAGAAATTTGGTCCTTAATACTTTTTAGGGACCAGATTATTTTTAGTTCTTAAAAACTTTTAAGGTCCAGCTATAACATCTGGTCCTTGTTAGTCATTAGTGGCGAAGCCTTTAGGGACCAATTGAGGACCGAATTTTTGGTCTTTATTGACCTTTAAGGACCAGTTTTTCAATTTTAAGGGCCAAAATTCTGGTCCTTGAAGGTCATTTTTCTTGTAGTGTAAGGAGTTTATTTTAGGCCATAAAAAGACTTTTGGAGTTTGCAAACATAATCTGGATGGTGCTTGTCTACAAATCCAGTAGGTTGCTCCATAAAAAGTTCTTTGTCTAGAAATCAATAAAGAAATGCATTTGAAATGTCAAGTTGGCGTGTCTCCCAATTGAGTACCATGGCAATGGATAAATTTGTTCTCACAGTTGTAAATTTAACAACTGGAGAGAAGGTTTCTGTATAATCTATGCCGGATTGTTGTGTGAATCCCTTGGCCACAAAGTACTCTTTATACCTCTCAATGGAACCATCAGACTTGCTTTTGATGCGATAAATCCACTTATTTTTTTATGACATTGACATGAGCAAGCTATGGCACCAAAACCCAAATTTGATTTTAAAGCAAGGCTCTAACTTCTTCTTGCATGGCATTCTTTCAAACTTGATGTTTATTAGCATGAGTAAAACATGTGGGTTCCTGAGTTAAAGAAGAGGTGGCGATGAAAGAGATTTTTTTAGGTTTGGGCAAATAACCGTATAATGAGTTTTTATGGGTGTAGGTGTGGAAACAGGTTCAGGTTTAGTTGGTGGTGTAGGGGTTAGGAGTTTTGATATTTAGTTAGGTCAACTACCAGCTAAAGTCCTTTAGAATTGGGAGGAACGAATGGTGATGAGATAGAAGTAGATGGAGGCATAATAGGTGAAGATATTAGATGTGGATTAGGTTGGGGAGAGAGAGACGGCATGGGAATAGATGTAAAAGATTGGGATAAGTTAGAAATATTTGGTGGAGAGGATAAAGAAGAATTAGAGTTTGAGTTGGAGATGGTATAAGAAGTGGTCTAGTAAAGGTTAACCAATGGGGCTCTGCCTTATGTTCTTTGGAGTGAGTTGTAGGGCTAGCATAGGGAAACAAATTAAAATGAAACCTAACATGTTTTGCTAAATAAATGCAACCAGTACTAGCATCTAGACATCGATAGGCAGCATGATAAGGAAGTTGACCCAAATAAATGTATTTTAGAGTGCGATAAGAAAATTTATGGGAATTATAGGGTCATAACAATGGAAAAACCGAGCAACCCGGGGGTTAGAATGCCAAGTAATTCTGGTCTTTCTCATATAATTTGGACTATAGTGAATTTTTATTAAGTACAGCAAATGGTAAAACATTTATTAACATTGCACTATGTTCCAAGGCAAAATTCCAAAATTTTAAAGGTAAATATGCATGAACAAGCAATGTTAAACTCGTGTCAACAATATGCCTTAATTTTCTTTCAATCGTGCCATTTTGTTCATGAGTGTATGGACAGGCAATGCAATGTTATATGCCATGTTATTTAAAATATTGATGAAGATGTTGATACTCATCACCCCAATTCGAATGAAATACAGTGATTTGTTTGCCAAATTGATGTATAACTAATTGTTCAAATTGCATAAAAATATTAATAACTTCACTTTTAGTTTTTGTAAAATAAATCCATGTAAATCTAGTGAAATATTCAACAACAATGACAAAATAACAATGGCCTAAACTATAATGGATGGAGGCTAGTCTCCAAACATCCAAAAAACTAATCTTAAAAGGATGAACACTTCTGTGCTCTTTGGAAGCAAGAGGAACACACTCAATTTACCTAAATGACGGCTAGTACAAGGACTCAAAATAGAACCTGAAGCAAAAATTTTATTTTGTTTAGCTAAAGAATTTTTTTTTTTTGCACATTGGCGTGAACCAGCCGACTATGCCACTCATCCAAAAAAGGTGTAAAAATTGCTTAAAATGCAAAAGGCTTAGAGAGCTGAGGTTGCCACAGCATGTATACTCCATTTTCACTTGGCCCTTTTATCATAATTTTCTTGGTGGTTTGGTCCTTGATAAGAAAATAACATGGCCAAAACTCAAAGAAAATATAGTTATCAATGGAAAATTTTTGAACTGAAAGCATGTTTTTTTTTAATTTTAGGAACATATAAAGTATTATTCAAGCTAAATGTATGATCAAAATTAGAGAGAAAGCCTTTACTAGTGTGAGAAATTGACGAACCCTATCCATTAGCAACAAAGAGTTTATCAGGGCCAGTATATTCATTTATTTGCATCAAATGATTTGGATCTTGGGCAATATGGTAGTTGGCCGCTATGTCAGGGAACCAGTTGATTTGCGCAGGAGGAGTGGAGGGATGGGTAGCTACTGTATTTACATTTGGTTGAGTGTTGCGACTTCAGCAAGTGCATTGAATCGATAAGTAATATAGGAAAATATAGTTTAGACCCCAAAATATAGAACTTAAGGGACAAAGGGCTATTAAGTGAGATATCTAGAGCTGAGTGGGATTAGTCTGAGATAAATTCCTAAATTTTTGATTGAAAGCATCCCAAATCTAATTAAAAAAATAAATAAATAATAAATATAATTAAAATAAATACTAAAACATTAATTAAAACATTGTCGAGGTACTCTAATCCTCCCTATACCCAATGTATTAAATTAAACCACAAAGAAATCTATGGCTTAAATGTAGACAACCCATCTAAACCCCTAGTATCCCATTCCTGATCTTACTATTCTAACTACTTGACATCCCATTCCAGAGCTTATCATATAGTTAGCATAAGCACGAATCTCAAGACCTAGGTATGAACTCATATCGCATTTTGGAGCTTATTAATTCAATACCCATATATTCTCCAACTATTTCTACATCAAATGTAGTCCACAAAGAGAGTTTAAGACCTCCATTCCGGAATCATTGAGTACTTTAGATGTAGAAAACACAATAACAGAGCATGGTAATACCCATTCCATACAAGCATGATAATCATTCATTCATGTGAAATAAAATGACCAAATGTTTAATAAAACAGGTAAATTAATAACCAATAAAGAAAAACATATATAAAATCAAAGATAGGTTCAATCCATTACATAGATATGGGGATTCATAGATCCCTTAGCAATAAAACTACAAATTAAACATTAATAAAGTAAAAGGACATGAAGTCCCTCGTAACTGATGAAGCCCTAAGTTGAATCCAAGATTTCTCCTCAAACTCTCCGGCAAAATGAAAGATAAAACTAAACTAATTATAGAAAATTAAATCTAACCCTAAAATTGCATTAAAAATAAACTTAATCTAAAGCTTACATTGAATAAATCTACATTACAATAGAAAATAAAGAGAAAAACCTAAAAAAAAGGGAAGAAGAAAACCCTAGATATAAAACAACTCTCCTCTTTCTTTTAAGCAAATAGAAATGTAGCTTTTACAACATCTGTAGATGGACACATCGGAGACATTTTGGTCTTAGCCATGTCCAGTTGGCCAAAACTGTACAGTAGTATTAGCACAGAGCTAAGACACTTTAATCTCAGTCTAGTGCATCCTTCTAAACTAAATGATTTTGAACTCTACATAGCACTCTGCTGAGACAAATGATCTCAGCCAAGTCCATAGCGCTCCACTAAGACAAATGGTCTAATCGAGTGATAAAATGAAGTGGTGCAGATTGGGGATTCTACAAAGCACATGGCTGAGACATTTTTTGGTCGGTCGTGTGCAAGTCAATTCTCTGCACAAAAGTCAAAATTAACTCATTAAACATACCAAAACTTGATAAATCTCAATATAATTCTATTTTGCATAAAAAGAAAAATTTAACACTTAAAACACTGAAAATCATGCAAAATGAGACACAAACACGAACAAATATATGCTACAATTAAACACTAAATTGGAATGATCAAATATCCCACACTTAGCTTTTGCTCACCCTCGAGCAAATGAACAAACCACATTCTCGCATACTCAAACTTAAATAAAGAAAACACAAATTCAAAAACATTAGAACAGCACTTTAGTAGAAGTCACTAAACAAAATCTTAAATTTAAAAGACTCAACCAGACCATACTAGTTAATCTCATTGTGTGTGTGTGTGTTAGGCAAAAATAATTTGAAACAACTTTAAAAAAATCCAGTGCAATCTGATATTCGAGAAAAGAATCCACGTACGAAAGATTGCATACACAGTTTAGCTCTTGAAACTCAAGAGACACCATAAACCTCTCCTTTAGCACCGAAACTTGAAGGTTATCTCTATACACAACTTGCAATAAGACAATATATTTATGACTTGAAAGGTTATAATGTGGCTAAGGTATGGCTATCAAGAAAAGATTAGGATTCACAAATTAGAATCGCCATTTCTACCTTAACTCACCCTTTTTTTCTCAAAATTAGTAAGACTTAACTCTACCCTTATTCAATAATCATTGCCAAACTTAGATATCCAAAATGTAGAACAAAAAGCACAAATAAGAGGAAGGATTCTATCTAAAAAAAATTTCTAAGATTATAGCTCAATTGGTGTTTAAAGAGCTTAAAATCCTCCTCTACACATCAAGTACCCCACACTTGATTGAACTAAAATTGCTAAATGTTTCTTTTTATAGCAATCAATTTTTTTCATTTGACAAGTAGGGACTCCACAAATTATCTTTAAACAAGACTACATTTTGTAAATTATTAATCTCATTTGGCAATGGCAATGTATCCCTAATTTTTGAGTTTAACATTTCAAGCACACCCCTTCATTTCACTCACTAGCATTTCCCAATAAAAACTCTTCTCACTCACTTTTAGAATGGCAAATTCAAGAAGAAGGTAAGACAAAGGCTTTTTAGACTTGTGGGGTTAAAATGCATGTGTTATTCAATAAGAAAATAACTCAGCATGCATTAAGCATGCTCTAAAGGTTCAAAAGGGTTTGTAAGGGATATTATACAACAAATGTAGGTCTAAAGGTCTTTTCAAAATGGGATTACGAAAAATATTGCCTAAGTCATTTCTAATCTTATTTTTGAGTTGCTTAATTGCATTGAAGGGTGATAAGAAAGGTTTTAGTGCTCTAGAATCCCTACTCAATTACCTTCAAACATTGATTTTTATTATTTTCAAAATTAAGCCTAAAGTGCACATTTATTAGGAGACCTACTGGTATTGATCTAATTGAAACTAATCGAAAAAGAAAAATCCATTCAATAACTAACTAATTTCTTGCTATTCCAACTAATCTAAATAAGGCTTTCTAATTGTAAGTTCTTGTTCGTTTACAACATGAACAACTACGAGGGTAAATTAACTAAGGTGCAAAAGTATAAATAACAACAACAAACAAAAACAAATATAACAACTAAACTAAAATCAAAACATAATTGAAAATTAAACTAGGAGTAACTAAATAATAACATAAACTATAAATTAAAATTGAAACAATAATAAAATAAAATGCACTTGCCACACGGCCGAGACAATTTGGTCTCTACCGTGTGCACCAAAATTTCTGCAAATTTTTTTTTCAAGTTTCACACCCACTTTCATGCACATTACCACACTTATTTCTAATCTTATTAATGCAAAAATCAATGTTCAAATGAATCACCACATATTTAGCAAAAGCATATACAAAAACTAAAAATTTAAAAGTAAAAACAAGCAAATAAAATAAACAAATAACTAAAAATTAGGGGGGAGGGAGTTAGTTCTGGTTTAATAAGTCCTAGCTTGACTCTTATTATTGTCTAGAGGCTGAGCTTTTGACCTAAATGTTGGTCTCTTTAGAATTTACTCCTCATTTTCCCCCATCAGTAAGAGAAACTTGTCGAAATTTACCAAGATAGGCAACACCATGTCTTCGATGAAGTACCCTTCTACCTTAGGTTGTTCATAAGCGTACTCTTCTGGCTCTTTTATCCTTAATAGACTCTTCAAATGGACTGAATTTAGTGCTTCTACTTGATAGTTGAACCATTCTTGCTTTTTGGGTGAAGAATTCCTCACAAGAGATTGAATTCATTCTCCAAGCTGTAGGCCTTGTCTTCGATATAATGATTGATCCCTCCTTCAATTCAGGCACTCCACACTTGATTTCTTCATTGTCTATTAGCTGTGCATGATGAAATTCATTTTCATTATCACTATCATCTTCATTATGCACCAAAACACTTAAGAACTCCAATTTAGATTCTAGGTTTTTGATTCCTGATTCTTGACTTCTCAATAGATGCTCTTGAGTCTTCAACAATTTCTCTTGGTTCTTGATCTTTTCATCTTGAGAATTAATTGTGGCCTTCTATTCTTCTCTCTCAACTCTAAATTGCTTCTCCTTGCTTGCAAGCAAGTCAAGAAGAACTTGAATTTTGGAGGCACTCGATCTTATGATATCCATTGTAAGCAAGGATCTTCAAAAGATGGTGACAATTAAATTGTTGAAGGTTGATACAGGTACTGCAGTTCTTGCATTTCTCTCCTTAACTCTTTCATTTTCGCTCTCAAAAGAACCAATTCATCAACTTGGACATAACCATACATCAATTGAAAATGCATCAAAATCTTCCTGTAAAGAATAATACCAAATCAAAAACAAAGAAAAATAAAATCTCAGACAAAGCTTAAATAGAGATATCAAAAAAACAATATCGTTTATCCCCGAAAATGGTGCCAAAAACTTATTGCAACATCAGTAAGTGTACTAAATCGATAAATAATATAGGGGAATATAGTTTAGACCTCAAAATATCGAACCCAAGGGACAAAGAGCTATTAAGTGAGATATCTAGAGTTGAGCCGGATTAATCTAAGACAAATTCCCAAGTTTTTTTATTAAGAGCGTCTTAAATCTAATTAACAAAATAAACAAATAATAAAGCTAATTAAAATAAATTCTAAAACATTAATTAAAACATTGCTAAGGTACTTTAATCCTCCCTATACCCAATGCATTGAATTAAACCACAAAGAAATCTATGGCTTAAATGTGGACAACCTATCTAAACCCCTAGTATTCCATTTCGAAGCCTAATATTCAAACTTCTTGATATCCCATTTCAAAGTTTATCTGATAGTCAGCATAAGCATAGGTATGAACTAATATCCCATTTCTAAGCTTACTAATTCAATATCCATTTATTCTCCAACTGTTTTTAAATCAAATGCAATCTACAAAGAGAGTTTAAGACCTTAATTTCGAAATCATCAAGGACTCTAAATGTAGAAAACACAAGAACAGAGCATGGCAATACCCATTCCATACAAACATCATAATCATTCATTCAAGTGAAATAAAATGACCAAATGCTTAATAAAATAAGTAAATGCATAATCACAATGAAGAAAAAAATATTCAAGCATGTATAAATCAAAGATAGGTTCAATCTATTACATAGATATGGGGATTCATTGATCCCTTAGCAAATTAAACATTAATAAAGTAAAAGGACATAAAGTCCCTTGTAACTGATGTAGCCCTAAGTTGAATCAAAGACTTCTCCTCCAACTCTCCAGCAAAATAAAAGATAAAACTAAAACTAATTGCAAAAAATTAAATCTAACCCTAAACTTGCATTATCCAAAGCTTACATTAAATAAATCTATAATACAACAAAAACTAAAAGAGAAAAATCCAAGAAAAAGGGAAGAAGAAAACCCTAGATCTAAAACAGCTCTCATATTTCTTTTAGCCAAATAAAAATTTAGCTTTTATAGCATCTACAAATGGACACGGTAGAGACACTTTGGCATCAACTGTGTCCAATCGACAAAAATTATACTGTAGCATCAGCACACGGCTGAGACACTTTGGTCTCAGTCGAGTGCACCCTTCTAGACTGAATGGCTTTGAACTCTACATAGCACTCTACCGAGATAAATGGTCTCCGTCGAGTCCATAGCACTCCGCTGAGACAAATGGTCTCGGCCAAGTCCATAGCACTTTGCCGAGACAAATGGTCTCGGCCGAATGCTAAAATGAAATGGTACAGATTGGGAATTCTACAAAACACACGCTTGAGACACTTTTATCTCGACCGTGTGCAAGTCAATTCTTTGTACAAAAGTCAAAATTAACTCATTAAACACACCAAAACTTGATAAATCTCAATATAATTCTATTTGGCATAAAAAGAGAAATTTAACACTTAAAACACTAAAAATCACACAAAACGAAACACAAACATGAGCAAAAATACACTACAATTAAACACTAAATTGGAGTTATCATTGAGAGCTATTGTTATTGATGGAATTTCCATAATTTTGGTCCTGCTGGTATCACTAACGACAGTTGAGACCTGTATGGTTCCGGTAGCCATAGCTTTGACAAGCTGAGTTACCAATCGTTGCTGGCTATTTTTGTTGTTGGAGTTTGATCTAAAAGAGTTGTTGTTAGAAGGTGGACGAAACTGAGATTGAGGAGGAGTGGGTAGAAGTTGTGACTGAGGTTTGAGAGTGAGATTGGCCATAAGCTCATGATAACTCTTAAGTAAAAGTTCATGAGCAACAAGATGCCCATGTGATATTAATACCTCATGTTCCGATATATGATTGTAGTAAATTCGACAGTGGTCGTAGGTCAGCTAGCTACATAAAGTTCATTAGCAAGATTTTTTGCCTTTTGAAGATAAGTAGAGATAGAAAGGTCAGCCTTTTTTAGTTCTTGAAGTTCAATATGGAGTTGAAGTTGGCAATTTTGAGAGATAGATCTGAAGGCATTAGCTAAGGCTTACTAGACAGTATATAAGGAGTGTAGGCCAATAATTAATGGGTAGACCTATTCAGAAATAGAAGCAAGAAGCCAAGAGAGAAGAAGTTAATCTTGTTTGAACCATTGTTCATATTCAGGATTAGAAATAGGAGTGGGGTTAGTGGAAGAAGTGGGTATTGTTTTTGAAGGGGAAGGAGTGGGTCCGTCAATAAAGCCATGAAGATCTTGAAAATTAAAGATGGAAGTAAACTGAGTTTTCCATCAGAGGTAGGTTTTTGAGGTAAGTTTGATGGAAAAGTAAGAAGAAGAAGTGATAGAAGGAGTGGATGAGAAGGAGATCAAAAACTAGAGCCATTGGGAAAGAAGAAAGCGAAATTTCAGTTAAAGCTCTGGTACCATTTAATTATTAAATGACAAGAGAATTCTGGGAAGATAATTTGCTAGTTGTATATATCAAAAACATAGAGATACAAATAAAGGAGGCAATTGTGCCTTATATCCATGTGTTTCCCGAGAACTACAAGATAAGTATAAGAGTGTTTTAGTTATACAATGACTTTGAACAAGATAAACTACAACAGTGATAAGAAGTAGTTTAAGAGGATAATAATTTAACAACATTAACCTTAATATATATATAGTTCCTGTGCAAATTTTAATAAGAGACTATAAATAATGAAAAACTAGAAAGAATTCTCATAATGAGAATCCAATATATATTTCAAATTTATTCATATATAATTAACAAACTACCATTTGTTCATTATTAGTTGCTACAACAAAATATACCTACAGCTACGGATTTTATCGTAGATAATGATGTTAATTCCCCTGGTTAAATGCTTTTGCTACAATTAAATATTTTGTAATAAGAAATGGCGTAGCTAAATATTAGCTACACATTTTATGACTTTTGTAGCTTAGGATCAAAATATTTTGCTACATATTTAATTATATTGATGCTAAAGGTCAAAATATTTTTCCATAAATAAATATATTTGTAGCTAATAACGGGTTGTTTTAAGTACATTAGTCACGAGAAAGAAAATTTTAGTGGCAAAAACCGTCACTAAAACATTTACATTATTGCTAAAGGTGTTAGCACAGGATTTGGCTATGCTTTAAATAAATTTCTAACAACGGTTTTTTACAGTCATTACAATTCCTGGTGACATAATTGGAGTTGCTGATTTCATTCGGGACTCGTAGTTTTTCAGTTTTTTGCTAAGATATTTCAGTCAGTATTTCATCGGTAAAAATCTGATAATATTGTTAGAAATTATAGTGACAGCAATGACTGTCCCTTTATGTCGGTAAATTTTACGGAACAGTAAAAAAATATTCTCATTTATAGAATAAAGATCCAGAATTCTAAATGAAAGCAAAAATCAATAAATTACATTTACATCATAAAATTATATCAGTTCATGGAATATCTACAAAACGAAAAAAAAATGCCCTTTATTTTACCAGAATATCTACAAATGCAATACAAATTACTCTTTATTGAATAATTCAATCTAGCAATGGATACAAAAATTAATAAACTCAAAAAAGAAATTATTAAACCGCATAGCATCCAGTTTCATGCTAAATAGAAATAATTCAATCTAGCAATGCAATACAAATTATCATGCTTATGGCTACCCCTCCCTGATTTTTTTTTTTAAAACATTTGCATGCAATATATTACATTCAGTTTCAGCCCCCAAATTTAGGCGTACTAAACTTTTTAGCCCATGGAATTTAGTCCATAACTCAGCCTATTAAATTTTTGAATCAAACAAATTTATTTTCAAAAATCCAACTTGGCACCTGTGAATTATTAGACAATTCTTTCAATACCCTTCTTGAATTCACAGAATTCTTTGTTTCTCTTTTAATTAGGGCATAGAAAAACAACAAAGTTTTCTTCAGAAGAGACTTGAATTGAAGATTTTTATTAACTATGGGCACGTTTAATTCACTACGTTTGGTTTACTGTACTGTATTAACCTGTATAATATTAATCTGTATAGTATTAGCCTGTATAGTATTAATCTGTGGTATAAAATTGTATTAGTCTACACTATTTTATACTATGTTTGGTATATAATATTATACTGAATTATTTTTTAAAAATAAAAAAATTAGTAAAATTAAACCATTTTTAATGTTACAAATCCAGACAAAAGTATTAATTATAAATTATAATTTTTCATAAATTAATCAATTCTTTTTAAAAAGGCACAAATTTCTTGAAATACAAATGTATGTTAGTAGATAAATTAAATATTAAATAAATAATAATATTTAATTATATAGCTGAAATATATTAACAAATGACAATAAACCTATTCATACAACAGTTAACTGTATTAGCTGAAATATATTTAATTATCAATTCCAAAGCCTATCCAATAAAAAGAAAAACTTCATACAGAAAATAACCTATTCATATAACAGGTAACTATGAAAATTTTAACTTCAATATCATGTGCACATTTCAGTCCTTTAGTCCAGAATGGCTACAAGCATAAAACAAACTTAAGAAAGTAACATCAGTTGCCCCTATACCTTCTTGCTCCATCTTGTGAAATAGGTCATTGGCTTCCTCTCCTCGTCCATGGAACCCATAAGGAGCAATCATGGATATCCATAATACAACATCATCATCATTTTTGCATTCCAGAAAAACTTTCACTAAATCTTCTAAACACCTACACCTAGAATACATGTTAATCAATGAGCTAATAACTGCAACAATGGAACAAACACCAATTTTGATCACTTCAGCATGAATTTGCTGACCCTGACCCAAAGTTGCCAATTCTGAACAAGAACTTATTACACTAGCAAGAGTGATGTCATTAGGTCTGAAACTTGTCATTCTCATCATATTGAAGGACTCTCTTCAGTTTTTTAAGGACCTACCAAATAACTATGGTCAAACTAATATTACATTTAGTCCAGATGAGCAGCTCTTCTTTACTGGAACATCTATTGAAAGGGAGAGTACAACAGGAGGTTTGTTGTGTTTTTATGATCGGACAAAACTTGAACTTGTTTCCAGGGTTGGTATTTCCCCAACATGCAGTGTTGTGCAGTGCATGTGGCACCCAAAACTAAATCAGGTAAGACCATGTGGCCTTTCCTATATTGAAGTGGACAATTTAAATGGTCTGTGGGGAAATGATTTAGTTATAGTTTGTTGTCGCGTGTCTTGGCTAATTTGTTCGCCTATGTTATTTTATTAAGCATGCATGAGAAACATATGCTATTCCACTCTCTTTATCTACTCTCTAGCAAGCATTATTGCAATAAATATGAAGAAATCTAACATGTTGATATTTGTTTGAAGATTTTTGCAACATCAGGAGATAAAAGCCAAGGTGGAACTCACGTTTTGTATGATCCAACTTTGAGTGAGAGGAGGGTTCTTGTATGTGTTGCCTGTGCACCTAGGAAAAAATCTATGGATGATTTTGAGGTGCAACCTGTTATTCATAACCCTTATACACTATCCTTATTTAGAGATCAGCCAAGCCGCAAACGTCAGCAGGAGAAGATATTAAAGGATCCTTTGAAATCCCATAAACCTGAACTTTCAATAACAGGACCAGCTCATGGCGGGAGAGTTGGTGCAAGTAAAGGAAGCTTGCTGACTCAATATCTACTTAAGGTGATGTTTGCACTCACAGAATTTTCTTTCCTTTCTGCTTTTCTTATTTCAAAAGTTCATTTCCTAAAAGACAGAGCCTATGGAAGAAACTTAGATCTGTTGAGTTCTATTACAGCAAGGTGGAATGATCAAGGAGATATGGATGGAGGAAAACCCGATAGAAGCTATATTGAAGTACGCCGATGTTGCTGCAAAAGACCCTAAGTACATTGCTCCAGCTTATCAACAGACCCAGCTTGAACCAGTTTTTGCAAAATCAGATTCTGAGGATGAGGAGAAATAATTCTATTATCATGGATTGTTCCTTTTCAATTCACCACCCGATAATGGATGTCATGTTATTTTTGCCGCGGTGAGCTCAAATCTCCTAAGTTATAGTAATTAAGTTTTATGCATCTATTTAAGGAAGTTCTTCTGGTGAAGGATTGCGATGGTAAATTCTTCTGTATTTATTGTAGGCCAACTCTGGACACCATTGATAGAAGCAAAAAAGATGAAGGCATCATCAATAGCATCATATGGCATCAGTTAAATTGGAGAATTCATAAGATATTAATGATTTATCCCTAGTACCTCTCACAAAACAGAGAGTCAAGAGCTGCAAGAAAACAAGGGTGAAATTTTGTTGCCGTAACTTGAAAAATCAATAAATACTCGTAGATTTAAAAAGTTCAAACAACAGAGAAAACTGATAATCTATGCAAAGGGTCAAAAGGCTTTTTCTAGTGAAATGTATTTCAAGAAATTTTAACCCAACCGCTCTCTGAAAAAGTCATAAACTTTTCATGCAGACACCATAAATTTTCAAAATCACATAATATGTCTTAAGGCAACAAAATTCCAACTCCAGAATCTATGTTGAGATAAATTTTAAATAAATTTGCATTTTAGGCCTATAAATGAATATATTTCAACAACTTTGATTTTTATGCCAACAATCATATCTTATTATACTTAATTTAAACTTAATTAAACTCAATTTAAGGATTTAAATAGTTACCTGAAGGATCTCTATGAGCAGCCAACCAAGGTTCTAGCATGGAAGCTCCAAAGCTATCAAATATACGGCCCAAGAAACCCTAATCTCCTACACGCAGCTAAATTTGCCTACTTCACCAACCAATTTAACATCTTAACCCCATCCTTAAACGTTGTAGGATTATTTTCGGAGCTAATCTATACCTAATAACAAGAACAATCACATCACACATTTTCGCTATCCTTCTACAAAACGCATCGTTCCCCACCGACTGATGACTGCCACTCACAAATCCACCATCATGAAATTGCAACATCACCGACAGCTTCTTGTGAAACTTCCTGGGGGCCGGTGAATAGCCACAGTAAGTGGGCACATCATTTTTTATTGAAGAACCCAATGAACACGTTACGATTATTTCAGGGATAAATATACGGAGGGTGAGGGAGGAGAGTGAAAATAAGAAGGACACAGAGTGAGACACAGATGCCATCGGGGACGGTAACAACCACCAAAATTGAGAGAACGGTAGAGATGAATACGATAATACCGTATTTACTGTTTTAAATAAACCCAACCTCTGGGCCGCACTATTTTATCCCATGTATTAAGGATAATGGCTTTTCTCCTGGATTATATTACCCTTGGATTATTTGTTAAAATAATTAACCAAACATTGTATAAGCATTAGTGTGTACTATATAATATTGTCCTCTCCATAATACAGGAAAACAAACATGGTTGTATTGTATTAGCATGTATAGTATTAGCTTGTATAGTATTAGCCTGTACAGTATTAGTCTGTATTATATTATACAATATTTGGTACAAAATTATATTATCTCGTACTATTATATACTGTATTTGGTGCATAATATTGTAATATATTATTTTTACAAAAATTAAAAATAGATACAATTAAATTAATTTTATTGTAACTAATTTAGATAAAAATTTATAATTATAAAATATAAATTTTAATACATTAATTTTTTTATTAAAAAATAAAAAAACAATGAAAAATAACTATATATTATTAGAAAGATCGGCATTTCTAAAATTAAGATTAGATAAAAAAATAAAAAAATCTAAACGACGAATTTGATAAAATATTTGAGCAAAAAATGAAAGAAATTATCAATTATAATATAATTTTTATATAATATCTATTAGCTTATACATTCAATATTATAAGTTTGAAGATTTGGTTATAATGTGATAATGGTAGTGGCAGCAGTGTGGCGGTGGCTGCAGCGATGGTGATGGCAGTGATGGTTGTGGTGATGACTGAGTGGTGGTGGCAGTGGCGACGATGTGGTGATGGAAGTGGTGTGGTAGTGGTGATGATGGTGTGGTGGCGGTGGTGGTGGGGGAGGTAGTGTGGGGGTGTGGTGGCAGTAGCAATGGTGGTGGTGGCAGTGGCAACGTTTGTAGTGTGATGGTGTAACCAATAGTGGTGGTGTCAGAGGCGAGGGTGTGGTGGTGGTGGTGGAGGTGGAGGGAGGTGGTGGTGGTAGCGAGAGTGTGGTGGTGGTGGTAGCAAGAGTGTGGTGGTGGTGGTAGGGCTGGCAGGGAGTGGTGGTGGCTACGACGGTGATGGTGGTGGCAGCAGCAAAGGTGGTAGCAATGATGATGGCTGCAGTGGTGGTGGTGTCGGCAACGACGTGGTGGTGGTGTCGGGCGATATGGTGGTGGGGGTGGTGATGTCAGCAGTGGTGGTGGTGTTATCGACTGCAACGGTAGGGGTGGCGATGGCAATGATGACGGTGGTGGTATCAACAATAGCGTGATGATGGTGGTGGCGATGATATGGTGGTGGGGGTGATGGTGGCGGCGATGGTGATGGCGGTAGTTGTGGTGGTGGAGGCAGTGGTGGTGGCGGCGGGTGATAGTGGTGGCGACAGGGGTGGTGGTGTTGGCGACGGCAACAGGGTGTGATGGTGGTGGTTGCAGCAACAATAATGGTGATAGGATGATATTTAGTATTAATACGATGATTACCGTATTACACAAGTCTAAAGGTTTGTGGTGTATTATTTTATACAGTGTATGTGGGATAATGAGACCTGTACTTTATTATATTATTCCCACATTAATTTTTCAAAAATTCTTTCAAATATGGTACTTTTATTAGCTTGTACTATTTTATGCTATCCTATGTGCAATCCAGTGAACCAAACATGCCCACAATCCAGTGAACCAAACATGACCTATGACCTATGGTTATAATGTGATAATGGTAGTGGCAGCAGTGTGGCGGTGGCTGCAGCGATGGTGATGGCAGTGATGGTTGTGGTGATGACTGAGTGGTGGTGGCAGTGGCGACGATGTGGTGATGGAAGTGGTGTGGTAGTGGTGATGATGGTGTGGTGGCGGTGGTGGTGGGGGAGGTAGTGTGGGGGGTGTGGTGGCAGTAGCAATGGTGGTGGTGGCAGTGGCAACGTTTGTAGTGTGATGGTGTAACCAATAGTGGTGGTGTCAGAGGCGAGGGTGTGGTGGTGGTGGTGGAGGTGGAGGGAGGTGGTGGTGGTAGCGAGAGTGTGGTGGTGGTGGTAGCAAGAGTGTGGTGGTGGTGGTAGGGCTGGCAGGGAGTGGTGGTGGCTACGACGGTGATGGTGGTGGCAGCAGCAAAGGTGGTAGCAATGATGATGGCTGCAGTGGTGGTGGTGTCGGCAACGACGTGGTGGTGGTGTCGGGCGATATGGTGGTGGGGGTGGTGATGTCAGCAGTGGTGGTGGTGTTATCGACTGCAACGGTAGGGGTGGCGATGGCAATGATGACGGTGGTGGTATCAACAATAGCGTGATGATGGTGGTGGCGATGATATGGTGGTGGGGGTGATGGTGGCGGCGATGGTGATGGCGGTAGTTGTGGTGGTGGAGGCAGTGGTGGTGGCGGCGGTGATAGTGGTGGCGACAGGGGTGGTGGTGTTGGCGACGGCAACAGGGTGTGATGGTGGTGGTTGCAGCAACAATAATGGTGATGGGATGATATTTAGTATTAATACGATGATTACCGTATTACACAAGTCTAAAGGTTTGTGGTGTATTATTTTATACAGTGTATGTGGGATAATGAGACCTGTACTTTATTATATTATTCCCACATTAATTTTTCAAAAATTCTTTCAAATATGGTACTTTTATTAGCTTGTACTATTTTATGCTATCCTATGTGCAATCCAGTGAACCAAACATGCCCACAATCCAGTGAACCAAACATGACCTATGGGCATGTTTGGTTCACTGTATTATATTAGCATGTATAGTATTAACATGTATAGCATTAGCTTGTATAGTATTAGCCTGTACAGTATTAGTCTGTATTATATTATACAATGTTTGGTACAAAATTATATTATCCCGTACTATTATATACTGTATTTGGTACATAATATCGTAATATATTATTTTTAAAAAAATAAAAATAGATGCAATTAAATTAATTTTATTGTAACTAATTTAGATAAAAATTTATAATTATAAAATATAAATTTTAATACATCAAATTTTTATTAAAAAATAAAAAAAATAATGAGAAATGACTATATATTATTAGAAAGATCGGCATTTCTAAAATTAAAATTAGATGAAAAATAAAAAATCTAAACGATAAATTTGACGAAATATTTGAGCAAAAAATGAAAGAATTTATCAATTATAATATAATTTTTATATAATAGCTATTAGCTTATACATTCAATATTATAAGTTTGAAAATTTGGTTATAATGTGATAATGGTAGTGGCGACAGTGTGGCAGTGGCTGCAGCGATGGTGATGGCGGTGGCAATTGTGGCGACGACTGAGTGATGGTGGCAGCGGCAACGATGTGGTGGTGGTGATAATGGTGTGGTGGCGGTGGCGGAGGTAGTGTGGGGGTGTGGTGGCAGCGGCGACGGTGGTGGTGGCAGTGGCGATGGTGGTGGTGGCGGTGGCAGCGTTTGTAGTGTGATGGTATAACTAGCAGTGGTGGTGTTAGAGGCGAGGGTGTGGTGGTGGTGGTGGTGGTGGAGGTGGAGGGATGTGGTGGTGGTAGCGAGAGTGTGGTGGTGGTGGTAGGGGTGGCGATGGTGTGGTGGCAGGGAGCGGTGTTGGCTGCGACGGTGATGGTGGTAGTGGTGGCGGCAGCGGAGGTGGTAGCAATGATGATGGCTCTAATGGTGGTGGTGTCGGCAATGACGTGGCGGTGGTGTCAGGCGATATGTTGGTGGGGGTGGTGATGTCGGCAGCGGTGGTGGTGTTATCGACTGCGACGGTAGGGGTGGCGACGGCGATGATGATGGTGGTGGTATCGGCAGTAGCGTGGCAATGGTGGTGGCAACAATGGTGATGGCGGTAGTTGTGGTGGTATCGATGGTGGCGGCGGCGATAGTGGTGGCGGCAGTGGTGGTGGTGTTGGCGGCGGCGACAGGGTATGATGGTAGTGGTGGCAGCAACAATAATGGTAGTGGGATGGTATTTAGTATTAATACGATGTTTACCGTATTACACAAACCCAAGGGTTTGTGGTGTATTATTTTATACAATGTATGTGGGATAATAAGACATGTATTGTATTATATTGTCCCCACATTAATTTTTCAAAAATTCTTCCAAACATCGTACTTGTATTAGCTTATACTATTTTATGCTATCTTATGTGTAATCCAGTGAATCAAACATGACCTATAAGTCTTAATCTTCTTCCTCGATGAGTACAAGCTTCTAGTTGAAGGTAAGTTAAACTATTATTAACTTACTATTAATCTTTTGTTAATGTATTCCAAATTATCATGCTTCAAGAATTTCGCTATTTTTATTAAACGATTCTTCTGCAATAATGCCAGAATTACTTTTGACGTAGAATTAGTGAGATTAAAATTAAATAAACATGATAAACTCGTTGCAAATTTGCAATGTTTAGTTTTACTTAAATTTGGATGGCTGACACTTAGAGACTTGACAGCTTGGCTCAATGCTTGTAAGAACTTCATGCTTGTAAGACTTGACAACCTTCTACTTTTTTATATTATTGTCAGTATTTTTCATTGGGTACTTCTATTATTATGATTTCTTCTCTGTCATTATTTATTTTCTTGACTTTTTTTTTTAAATCAGTTAGTGAATTTTTCATTCTTAATCATTGCAATTTATAAAAAGAAATTTAAAAGATAAATTTGTTTTGGCCAAACAATAATTTTCATTCAATTTTATTAGTATATAAACTTGATTGATAAATAGAGTGGGCACAATATTTCATCTCAAAACAATATCATTATTAATTGGGAATGCGACGAAAAAATATCAGTTAGCGACGACTTTTGTCGTCGCTAATTTGCATTTTTTTAGTAGTGTGGATCCAAAATTTAAAATTTGGGAATGCAGGGACCAACTTGTTCTTAGCTGGATTTTATCTTCCAATGATGTCACCCTTCTATCGTAGCTTGTTAGTGCAACCACGGCCAAGGTTGCATGGAACAAATTATTTTCTTCTTACTCTGCAAGTTTTAATAAACCCTAAATTAGAAATCTGTGATCTCAACTTCTCTCTCTCCAAAGGGGTGAAGATTCAATTGCCACCTATGTTCAACACGCCAAAACTCTTTTCGATCAATTGGCTGCATTAGGTCGTCCATATAATGAAGATGGTTTAATTGATGCAATCCTCATGGGCTTGGGTTCGAATTATCGCCCATTTAATCACTCTTTTAATTCTTGGATGGAAGATTATACCTTGGATCATATTTATGGTTTACTCCTTAATGAAGAAAGATAAATATCACGGGATTGTTCTAATGATGCTTAGAATGTTTAGATTGCTCCCACTACTCAATTAGCAGCTCGGAGTTCAGCGGGACAGCAACATGGTCGAAGTTGCGGACATTGCAGAGGAGACCGTTCATATGGTCAATATTAACAATTCTCACATGAGTCATTCTCGGCTCCTAGGACACACTATTCTAGAATTTTTTTCCAATGATGTTACATGCTACAATTGTAGAGGCTTGGGATATTTGGCTAATGTTTATCCTTCCCCAAAGAATAGAAACCAAAGCACTACCTCTCCCTCATTCAATTTTATAGCTACCAATTTCTCTTATCAACCTTGGACTGTTGATACCAGGGCCACCCACCATCTGATAGCGAACTTGGAAAATCATGCCCTCGACTTTGAGTATCAGGTTCCAAAAGAGGTTTAAATTGAAAATCGTATGTTTTTACCCATATCTCATATTGATGAGAATCATTTTTCTATTGGTTCTCGTACTTTAAAATTTTGTGACATGTTATATGTTCCTAGTACAAATCACAATCTTTTATCTATTTATGCTCTCACCAATTCTAACCTAGTGTTTGTTGAATTTTTTGCCAATTATTTTCTTATCAAGGATTTGGACACGTAAGAGAGCTCGTTCAAAATTCAGAGTGACAACGGTTTATATTCTATGTGTCTGAATAAATGTACAACTTTTTTTAGTGCTAATATTGCTTCTTTAGATGTTTGGCATGCCCGTTTGGGTCATTCTTTTATTCTAATTGCTAAATGAACTTTGATTTATAATAATAGTCAATTTGGTCATTCTTCTAATTCTTTATTCAATGCTTGTTCTATCAGTAAAAGTCATAAATTGCCATTTGTTGCTTTTGGTTCTGTACTTTGTTTTCCCTTGGATTAATCTGTGTGGATGTTCAGGGCCCTATGCCTATTAAATCATTTGATGAGTTTCAGTATTATGTGTTATTTTTTTATCATCACACGAAATAAACTTGGCTATATTTTCTTCATCAAAAACTGAAGTCATTAATGTGTTTATTCAATTTCGCACACTTGTTAAAAAATATTTTAATAGCCCAATTAAAATATTCACATCGGACTGTGGAGGGGAATTTTAGGCTCTTACTAAATATTTAAGAACAAATGGCATTTCACATAGAATTTCTTGTCTATATACACTTGAACAGAATGGGAGAGCCGAGAGAAAAGACTGTCACATTGTTGAAACTGGATTGTCATTGCTAAATCACAGTCATTTACCTCTTTCTTATTGGACTGCTGCATTTCAATGTACTGTCTATAGCATTAATCACCTACCTACTCCTATTATTGCATATGATAACCCTTTTCATAAATTATTTGGTATTTCTTGGAATTATAATTTTCTTAAGGTGTTTAGATGTTTGTGTTATCTTTGGTTACACTCATATTCTAAACATAAACTTGAGCCCCATTCTTGTGCTTGTGTTTTTCTAGGATATTGTAAGGTTCATAAGGGTTACAAATGTCTACATTTTTCTTTTGGCAAAATTTTCATCTCACGTCATGTTCTTTTTTATAAACAAGTTTTTCCATTAGCTATGATGGCTCCTCTTGTGATGTTGGCTTCAATAGTTCCACATAACCCTATAATTTCCAACATTCTTATTATTCAGCCTACTATGCCAATTACTACCACAAATGCCAACCTACTCGAGACACCACTCTACTTACCAAATAGCCCTAACCCTACTACCCCATGTACCGTGCATGGCTCTATTAATTCCCATGCCAATTGAGACCTCTCATCCCTACAAAATCTCCTTAATCGAATGACCTATGCCTTTTCAATACCATCTCGGTCTGAATTAGGGACCAAAGGCCCAAATTCTCATGTCTCTCCAAGGATATCATTAGGGGTTGACTTGGAAAAATATGCTGCTACACCTCAATATCCATCTCATGTTTCACGCCATTTTATGGTAACCAGGAGCAAAAATGGTAGTCTAAAACCAACTCAAATTATGTCTTTAATTGTTGATTCATCTACTGAGCTTAAACCCACATACTTCTCTGAAGTTATCAAGAAAGTTAAGCAGCATAATTCCATGGTTGAAGAGTTCAATGCACTCATTTTTAATGGTACTTAGGAAATGATAGTCAGCTTATTGTAGCCCTGATTTTCTCATCCTCGCTTCCTAATATTACAAAATTCTCCACCAAATTAAACACATCCAATTTCCTTCTTTGGAAAACACAAATCACCCAATTCTCAAGGGTTACAGTCTCATGGGCCATGTTAATGGCTCCATCACTGCTCCCTCTCTATTGTTGAATATCGGAGGTATGAATGCAAAATTTAAAATTTGGGAATGCAGGGACTAACTTGTTCTTAGCTGGATTTTATCTTCCAATAATGCCACCCTTCTATCGCAGCTTGTTAGTGCAACCACAGCCAAGGTTGCATGGAACAAATTATTTTCTTCTTACTCTGCAAGTTTTAATAAACCCCAAATTAGAAATCTGTGATCTCAACTTCTCTCTCTTCAAAGGGGTGAAGATTCAATTGCCACATATGTTCAACATACCAAAACTCTTTTCAATTGATTGGTTGCATTAGGTCATCCATATAATGAAGATGGTTTAATTGATGCAGTCCTCATGGGCTTGGGTTAGAATTATCGCCCATTTGATCGCTCTCTTAATTCTCGGATGGAAGATTATACCTTGGATCATATTTATGGTTTGCTCCTTAATGAAGAAAGACAAATAGCACGGGATTGTTCTAATGATGCTTAGAATGTTTAGATTGCTCCCACTGCTCAATTAGCAGCTCGGAGTTCAGCGGGACAGCAACGTGGTCGAAGTTGCAGACATTGCAGAAGAGACCATTCGCATGGTCAATATTAACAATTCTCACATGAGTCATTCTCGGCTCCTAGGACACACTATTCTAGAATTTTTTCCAATGATGTTACATGCTACAATTGTAGAGGCTTGGGATATTTGGCTAATGTTTGTCCTTCCCCAAAGAATAGAAACCAAAGCACTACCTCTCCCTCATTCAATTTTATAGCTACTAGTTTCTCTTATCAACCTTGGACTGTTGATACCGGGGTCACCCACCATCTGACAGCAAACTTGGAAAATCATGCCCTCGACTCTGAGTATCAAGGTCTAGAGGAGGTTTAAATTGAAGATCTTATGTTTTTACCCATATCTCATATTGGTGAGAATCATTTTTCTATTGGTTCTCATACTTTAAAATTTTGTGACATGTTATATGTTCCTAGTACAAATCATAATCTTTTATCTATTTATGCTCTCACCAATTCTAACCTGTG
This sequence comes from Excoecaria agallocha, assembly GCA_037975025.1. Taxonomy (NCBI): domain Eukaryota; kingdom Viridiplantae; phylum Streptophyta; class Magnoliopsida; order Malpighiales; family Euphorbiaceae; genus Excoecaria; species Excoecaria agallocha. The sequence continues at coordinate 229,072 of JBBPFJ010000121.1, forward strand.
TTTGTTGAATTTTTTGCCAATTATTTTCTTATCTAGGATCTGGACACGTAAGTGACCTCGTTCAAAGGTTAGAGTGACAACGGTTTATATTCTATTTGTCTGAATAAATGCACACCTTTTTTTTAGTGTTAATATTGCTTCTTTAGATGTTTGGCATGCCCGTTTGGCTCATTCTTTTGTTCTAATTGTTAAATGCACTTTGATTTATAATAATAGTTTATTTGGTCATTCTTCTAATTCTTTATGCAATGCTTGTTCTATCAGTAAAAGTCATAAATTGCCATTTGTTGCTTTTGGTTCTGTACTTTGTTTTCCCTTGGATTAATCTGTGCAAATGTTTTGGGCCTTATGCCTATTAAATCATTTGATAAGTTTCGGTATTATGTTTTATTTTTTTATCATCACACGAAATAAACTTGGCTATATTTTCTTCGTCAAAAACTGAAGTCCT